>PVIA01005456.1:0-115080 GCA_004024845.1 Tonatia bakeri
GGGAGGGGGAGGGGCCGAAGCTTCCAGGTCCTCTCTGAGCTCACTGTCCCGGCACCTCCACAAGTCCACCAAGTCCTAGGCTCCCCAGACCCTCTCTTCTGCGGCTTCACATGCCAGGGTGATTGATTAGGTGATTGACCAATGGAGTTTAAGTGAGTCCTTCTCCCCACCCTGGAGGTCGGAGGTGGGACTGAAAGCTCCAGCCTTCTAAACACAGAGTCCCTTCAGCAGGCCACCACCCCCATCCTCAGGGACCCTACAAAAACCACCTTGGCAATGTGAGGGCAGGTGTGGTGGGAAGGGGCTTGTTAGGAACAACAGCAGACCCCGTTACGTGCTGACCCCGAGGGAAGCCCAAAGGGTGTGGGGAGCTCTCTGCCACAGATGGGGAACAGGACCAGACACATGCCTTTACTTCTCATGAGGAATCCCAGCACCACAGGGCAGACAGGTCTGCCTCAGAAAGGGGGGGCTTCGGCTTCCAGAAGGCAAAGGAACCCCCTCTTGTTCAGAGTCACAGTCAGGGGACCCGTGTCAGAGGCCTGCTGTTTGGGAAGGACAGCTCAGTTGCCCCTGTGCTTCTGTGCGCAACATCAGGGGAGACTGGCAGTTATGCAGAAGTACAGGGGTCCAATGCAGGGCAGGGGGAGGACCCCCCAACTCCTGTGTTCTGCATTCTGTTTTCCAACTCCCTCTGCTCTTCCCACACCACTGTCTGCAGCTGCGGTGAACCAGAGCATTCCCAGTTTACTGAATGAGGGCTGGCCCGGCACGCACTGGGCGGTCCCTAAGGCCGAACACACTTTCCTTCGAGCATCACCAGCCACCTGGCCTCGGCGCCCAGACCTCAGAGAGCTGGGCCTCTGGTCCTGTCCGCAGGACGCAGGACAGAGGACAGCGGCGGGTCCACAAAAGGAGCCACTCTGTGCATCCGTGTTCTTTGTGGTTCTGGGGGCCTCACACGCATGAAGATAAAGGTTACCTTCATGCTATTTCTGGCTCCTCACAGCTCCCACAAATTGAGATCTGAGTCAGTGTTTATCTCCCAAGACTTTTTTTTTAAGCAGCTCCGTTCACGAAATGCCGCGCTCAAATGTCATCCCACCCAAGTATCATTTTCCAGAATGTCACGTGCGAACCCACACGGTCGCTGAAGTGTTGGGCTGTGAGTCCCCTGCTTTCGTTTTCGAGTGCAATTCGAATTTCCCCTAGAAAGCATCACAAAAATAAATCAAATATGCGCTATTAGCTCTCTTTTCATTCACATGGACACGTCCCCAAGACACGCTATCATTCTGAAAATTGGAACCGGCATTTCCCACAATATTCAAAACAGCAAATCCTGTCCTCTCTAAAATGTGGTAAATCTTTTAGAAAATGAGAAATCTCCGCTACTCAGAAAGGCCCGCTCACAGGTTTTAATGGCCATGTGAATTGCCTAAAATGAAAGTGGCATGATCTTAGGGGCGTTTTAAGCTGACAGCATGGTTACCTGCGTCTGAAGAATAATGGCCTGTCAGGGACGCGGCACACAGAACATCATTAAGTGGATGGGCACACGCCCTACTTCCTTCCAGCATAAAGCTGAGGTCGGACCAAAGGTAATGAAAATACTAATTGAAACACAGTTCAGGCAGCTGGAGTTTTTTCACTGGAGTAGGCAGGCAATCACGAATGGGAAAATTCTCAATAAATGCTACAATTATTTTAAAAGAAACATGATAACTGAACATAACAAAACCTTCCCTCGACCTGAAGCAGCTACCGGGGCTCTGCATCTGAAACCCACACTCTCCCACCGAGAAGCGTGTATCCACTTTGCACCGTTGGCCCTTCAAACCCCAAGTTCCCGAATTATCTAATCATTCCTTAAACGATGTGACCTGCAGTCGCAACAGTTTCTTTTAAAAATTAACATCAAACACATCCAACTCTGTGAAGTTAGTATCCCTAATGCCTCTGCCTGTGAAATATTAAAATGTGCATCTTACTCTTCAGAGGGAGGAAGACAGCGCGCCAGCTCCGGGAGCTCGCTCGGCAGAAAAGCTCGGTTCTGCCGGAGCAGCAAGGGTGAGGCAGCACGTGGCTATGGAAGCGCCTGTGGGAAGAGAGCGCGGTCCGCCAGGCCCTGAGTCCTGGCCCAGCCTGGGCTGTGCCGGGGCTCTCTCCCTGGATGCCTGAGACACCTGGTTATCCTACAAGCATCCTGCCGAAGGCGTTACATTATACCCCGTTCCAACCGCGGTTGTGTCCAGCGTCTGCGAGAGTCTTGCTGAGACTCAGAGCCAGAGTCCGAGCCCAGGTTTTCCCTGGGGGTCCATGGGGTGGCGTCCACTTCCCATCCACTCCCACGAGGTCCCTCCCGCACTGTCCCTTCGAGGAACGTTTGTTCCTGAACGTTGCTAACTCCCTCTCCCTAGGCTTTCGTTTGTTTTATGGAGAGGAACTTCACTAATGGAGCTTTCTGAGTTTTAGTATCTCTAACTCAATGTCTTGTGTATAACAAAGCTCCGTGAATATTGAGTAAATAACATAAAAACAAAGTCTTTATCAGCATGCATGATGAATCAGCTTGGGAAACTAATTCACGGCAGTGCCTCGCCTGAGTAAAATAATCTCTCCCTGCAAACGTGAGAGTCTGCCCCCATGATTTTCAGTATAAAGAGCCCCCAATTCACAATGGGCAGTTTTCCAAAAGCTTTTGTGTAATTTGAAAAACGAGGTGTAAAATGGAGGTGATTTATCCTAGAAACAACACCAAAGAAGGGTAGTGAGTGTCCCGGGTTGAAGTGTAACCCGGGTCACCCAAACTGCTGCGGAACCTCTGGGAGGAGAGGCTGGAGGAGGGGGTCCCTAAGGTCCCTTGAGGTCCCCAAAGACCTCGAGGATGCCCGCCATGAAAATGATGATTTCTGTCTGTCAGTCCTCCTTGTTGGGCCATCGTTGTGTCTGAGTCAGGGAGAAAATGGCTCAGATGGAGTTTCTGGTCTTCTTTTCTTACATCTACACAAGACGAAGGCAGAACACAGTGTCGGAGGCTCTTGTTCCCTGAAGTGGGATGTGAGAGGGCTTTAGGGTTCCCGGCAGGGCAGCAGGGGCCCTGGGGCGGAGAGCAAGTCCTGCCTGGGGTCTGTTCGGATGGGACAGGGCTCCGGCCGCCGCTGAGAGGCGTCCTGCTCTCCAGACTGGTTCCCAGATTGCTGCTGAAAGCCAAGCTGGATTAGCAGCCTGGCTCTCTGCTTTCAGAGTGTGTCTGTTCACACGATTTCTGAGCAGAGGGCAGAGGTCACAACATCCAGGACGGTGAGGAAAGCAGAGATGAGACTCGCCAACGTCATTTTTTTCTCAAGATGAGATTTGCCTGCTACAATAGATCTTTGAATTCTCTCGAATGTCTAAGAGCCAGACGCACAGGCCAGGGAGCGGCAGCCAGAGTTTCAGGAGTAATCACTGGGTCTCTTTCCCACCTTCTGAGCAGGGGGCCAGGTGCCCAAGTCCTACCCAGGTGCCTATCTACCAGTCGTCATCGGGACCCATAATATCAATGTGAACTTGAGCAAACAAACACCCAGCCTCTTTGGGGCTGAGCACTTCCAGCCTGATGAGGTTGCTCTTTAAGGCAGAAAATCTCCGCTGCCTCCTATCTCTAGAATTCTTGAGCTCAAATAAGAGGACAAAGGCAAACGTCCAGGAAAATCACTCACGCTAGCAACTGAACAGTGTGACATCACTTCAAAAGTTTCAACGTTAGCTTTCTCCACCCAGGATTTGACATCTGTTAGTTATTTGACTTTTTGGTTGTTTCTTGCTCTCATTAAATAACAATGTATTTGTTCTGGAAAAATTGAAAGCATGCACTCATTTCTCAAGATCCAGCACTCGCCAGAAACGTATTGTTTTTCCTTCTTGTCTTTCGGGAATGTCAACTCTCAGGACAATTTCGAACCTGCTTCTCTCAGGAAACATCACGAGGGGGTTTCACACAAGCCCCTCCGGAAGCGTGTCCACACGGAACCTTCTGGAACTCTCCCTTGCGAGGGCCCACAGCGCCCCTGCCCACGCCTGTCTCGGGACCTGCGCATTTCACTCCACCTTGTTCACGTGCAAACAGGTTTGCCTTCCGTTCCGAAGAAAGAAGGAATCGGTGTGCTCAGCACATCACACTGTGTTTAGGGAACAGATTTGTTTTTTCTCCTGCTGACTTTGAAGCCGGAAGTTTACAAACAAGCGGTAGACCAACAAACCGCCATCAAAGGCAGATCCTCTGAGGGAAAGTCCCAGTGACCTCTTCTTACTAAGTCAAGTTCGAGCGTGACTGACGGCCACAGTGCATTCACTAGAAACGGGTCTTTCGGCTGCGTGGCGCCCTTTTCATCCCTACTGGAAACGGGATTAACTCAAAGTCGTTCCTCTTCCTTTTCTCACTTTTCCCCCCTTATTTATATTTCTAAGACCCTGAGCAAAGGCTTTCATCTGAAAATTCATAGACAAACCTCCTTAGCATTCATGGCGGACGGTCTGAATATCCGTTTGGATGGATGTCCCTAAAATTTCCCCTGTTCCGGGTTATCTGAATTCTTCTCAAGGAAGTTCGAAGACGTCTCAGAGCACGCAGCCTGCTTACAGTCTGCTGAGACTGAAGCGCACTATCGAAGCCCGCACTCATTAAACGGACCACATGCGTGACATGAAACGGAACAGCAGGTGTGACCCGGCACGGGACGGAAGGAGCGAGACCCCACCACTCCAACCGAAGAAAGCTGTTTGAGACGGAGCGTTTTGGAGCTGACTCTATCTGTCAGGTTTGAAATTGCCCCCACACATTCCATCTGGTGCAATTAAATGAATGCAGTCTTTCCTCAGGATCTGAGGGGGGGCTGGTGCCAGGACCCCCACAGACACCCAAATCTGGGACTCCAATCCCTTATGCAAAGGCAGAGATAAGCCACCCGCATTCCTCTGAACACCTGAATCCTGTCCATGTTGCTTGTAATACCCACCACAATGTAAATACAATGTGAATAGTGGCCATGCTATATCACTTAGAGACCAGCGTTCTAGAAATGTTTTTCTATATTCTTTACACATAGTCAAATTTGTGGGCTTGGGACCCACGAATGTGAAGGACTGACAGTGGACTTTTACCTTCCTTGATTCTATTCTATTCCGTTCCCCACCCACCCTGCCCAACTTACACGGAGAGGCGCTCTATGTGCTCCCAGCGAGGGCCTGGAACTCGTGAACAGGTGACCATTGTGACAGCAGCTGTCAGGAAGTCGGGTGTTCCTGCTTCTGCATCGTTGGGGCGTCCTGAATGGACGCCACTGGGACCTGGTTCAAGGACCGACCCCAGGAGACACAGTAGGACAGTAACACGTCTGCCTCCCTGAACACATTTCAGGAAGAATGAGATCATCGGGAGATGCGGGGATACTCCAGAGCTCACAGACTCAGAGACACCTGTCTTGTCGCCCCCTGCTGGACACTTATTTATAGTCACAGGGTGCGAATCCAGGGCCCCTCCCCTGCTGCCCCCAGGGAAGTATGTACTCTGGGGGGCAGGCTTTCTGCCCCCCACCTGAGTGGGGCGGGGCGCAGCTACCCCTCTCCAGTCTGCCTCCCAGATCCACACTTGGGGGACGCCCGCCTGTGCTGTGGACGGGCCAGGGCACATACAGGGGACATTGGCTCGCAACCCCTGGGTCCCGACTGGGAATGTGGGGGGCAGGGAGGCCTGCAGAGTTTGGGCTCTACGTAGGAACTGACCACCTGTCTCTGCACCAGAAGCCGCTCCCAAGACCATTCAAATGGTTGATTGACTGACTGACTGACGGACGACAGGCCGTTGGATGGATGCAGACTCTGTGGCTAGAGAAAAAAAGTGTCCCACAAGGCAAACTGGGAGCATCCTAAGGAAAATGCTAAGTGTGGGGGGGAGGTGCAGGGAGGGGCACATCACACACGGTAGAGGGTCCTCTGAGTAGACACCTCACCGTCAGTTGCCTTGTCAAGTGAGGCTCAGCAAGGCTCCAGGAAGGAAGTGGGGGCAGGAGAAGGCACAGCAGCTGGAGGGACGGGAATCACAGGGACCACCAGGGCCGGGCCTCCACAGCCAGGGTCCAGGGCGACAGACGGAGACTGTTCGGGGAGGCGCCGAATTCAGATTCGAGAAACACGTGTCATTTTGGTTTAACTGGGGGCCATTTTAGATCGTCGGGAGAATGACATGATCGGAGATTTAATTTTTTTCTCAAAGAATTCATATCCCATGTCTGAGTGAACCTGGCATTTCACATGCTTGTGTGCATTATTTAACTGAAAACTGAAACAGTTATTTCAAGTTACCAAGAGCCATTTGATCTTTTGTGTCTGTCCCATCACCCGACGCCTTTAAGAGAAACTATTTCGAGCTGCAGGGCTGAGGAGCACGGCCAGGGCGCTGACCCCTGTCTCCAAACGCTTTGAACTCTCGGGTCTGCAACATCAGCCGTCTCAGAACCACCTGACAATTAAGAGTCCCTTGCATCCCACAGCGGCCCTTATTTTGTTAGAGGTCCCATAACAATGCCCCGCAGTCGAAGGGGCTTCAAGCCAGACTTGCGTTTTCTCACAGTGCTGGAGGCCGCAAGTCCAAGGTCAAGGCGTCCGCAGGACCCGCTCCTCCCGAGGCCCCTCCCCTCAGTGTGCAGACCATGCAGTGTCCTCCGGGGGCCTGTCCTCCAGGGGGCTTGGCTCCGGACACATCCCTGGGGTCTGTCCCTCTTCTGAGGAGGACATCGGTCCAACGGGGCCACGGCCCGTTCTGACTAGGTCATCTCTTCCAAGGCCCTGCCTCCGAACAGTCACACGGGGTGAGGGCTTCCACATGGGGGTTCAGGGAGACACATGCGTGGTCTCTTGTGCACTTGCGATCGTCACACCCTGGTCCTGACAGCCCCAAGCATGTGTGCAGCGTCATCACACGCACAGCGTCATCAGGCTGTCATCTGTTCGAGGGCCCGCAACACGGGTGTCCAGCAGGCCTTTCACTCCAGCCCGATCTGCATTTTTGAACAAGGACGGGAGTGGGAGGGCTGCAGCTCAGCAGGCGGGTCAGAGTCTCTCTCTTTTTCTTTTAAATCCTTCAATTTTGCCCGTTTTTTTCCTTGAAGCTTAGTGGAAAATGAACAGATGAACAGATTTTCCGTGGAAGTGGTTGGAACGTCTTCAAGAAATACAGAAAAGAAAATAACTGCCCAACTGTTTTTTTTTTTTTCTTATAAGAACAACAGACATTTGGCTCACATTACCATAAAATAATTATGGGTTAGTTTTCTCTTTTCAGAACTCTGAAGCGGGTTGCTTTTCCTTTTCTTCCCCTCCATTCACAACAATATTCCAGTTGTTTAAACTCTCTTTTTGCTCCCAAATTAGGATGTCCTTTCTGCAGGCCCCAGGGTACATGGTAGGAGCCACCAGCTGACGGTGGGGGGCTGGCGTCCGCCATGTGACTGAGGTGACATGGAGAAGGAGGGGCTGTGAGACGGCCGGGAGGAAGGAGAACTGGCCTCTGCTCCCGTCCAGCAGGGGCAGGTGTGGGGCAGTGGCAGAAGGCCCCGGAGCAGCAGAGAGCATTCGCCAAGGAGCACTGTCCACTGAACGGTTGGGGACCTTGCTCGCACACCGGACCGGAGACTTAGGGATCAGAAAATGCAAACCACCAGCAGGGAAGTTAAGACCAACCAGTTTTACTTCATGGCGTTTGCAAATGTGTCCCTGTCTGGGGACAGTGACCATACGGAACGGGGGACTCGCTAAGACGGCATCCTCAGAGGCGTGCATTTGCCACTTCTGTCTAAATAATCAGTGTTCAAGGACACGTCTCCACCACGTGGTGGGAGCTTTCTCCCAAGAACTGAGTGAATCTTTGCAATGTTCCCCAATTTTGTTTCTGTAGGCCTCTCAGAGGGGAAAGAGTTTCCCGGGTTTGGGAGAAGAAAATTCTGCAGAACAGCACTGATTTCTCTGGGGTCTGCGGTAACAGAGGAGCAGTGGTGGAGGGACCAACGGGAATGTCACGGGGCAGGTGGGCACAGAGTATGAAAGGTGCCTGGGCTGGAGCGAACTTCAGGCAGCCTGAGGTTGTTCCTTCTTGAGCCACGGAGGCAGAGAACTTGGAATACAAGAAATGCAAATACACATTAAGTGGATGAAAGGGAACCACCGAGTCCCCCGTCTCTGGCCACAGCGAGGGCGCCCCTGGGTTACCCATCCTCCCCACGGCTGCAGCTGCAGAGTCTAGAGGACCACACAGACGCAGTAACCGGACCACCACTGGGACGCGGCCGTCGTGTGCCGGGCAGACCCCCGAGGGTGGAACACTCGCAGTGACAGTGGGCGGCAGAGCAGGAGACGGGAAATCCAGTGAGAGAATTGTAACTGGAGCGGGAACTGGAACTCCAGAGAGCCCTGTGGTCTGGTGCCAACCCCGTGGGTGTGCCCTGAGGCCTGTGCACCTGGGCCTGTGTCTGCCCCGCACGCCACAGCTGACAACGACAGAGTGGGAGTTCATTTCAGACGCGCTCAGAGCATCTGCTGATGCTGCCCCGTGGGGTCCATCAGGCAGGCCTCAGATTCCAGAGATGTGCGATCATCCGGGCCCTGCTATCTGAACAATGTGGGCTGAGCTGAATATCAGTAACAACAGAATGAGGAGTGGAAACTCACCCACGGATTAGTGAGTGCGCAACGCATTTTAAAATAATCCCTAATTAGGAATTCAAAGCAAATTCTAGAAAAAAATACATTTTAAATACATCATAATGAAATTTGCAAACATCGCCAGGTGTGGATAAAAGGAAATGAATGCTCAGAGGAAAGCTTATAGCAATAAATATATTAGGAAAAGATGACCAGAGGGACATGTCCAACCTTCCACCTCGAGACTCTGGAAGAACAGCAGCAAACGAACAGAACAGACAGCCGAGTGACAGAGAGAGTAAGGGGCAGAACGGAAGTCAGTGAAACGGGAGGACTCGGTGGCTCTTTCCACCTGGTGACAGCCGGGGGGCCTACTCGAAGGTGCACGCACTCAGCCGCCACTTACTATATTTTAAATAACGTCACACGGTGTTTGAGAGTCTGACTCCCAGACAGAGCAGTGACATGAAGTGGCAGGAGCCGACACTGTTGGGTACGTCCCGGGGGACAAGCAATGGGTTGGGACGCTGGGATGTGCAGACTCACACACAATTCTGCAGACACACCAGGAGGCGGGCACTGCCGTCCGCTCCGCTCGGGTGAGAACTGGCTGACAGGCGGACACGCCGAGGGTCACGCCCCCTGTCACACTCCTAAGAGAAGCAGAACCAAGATGTCAACCCCAACAGCCTGCTTCCTGCGTCCGGTCCCTCAGCCACGCCTCTCACGTCCTCACGCACAGGTTCAACATCACACTGTGGGCTACTTGGGCCAGTTCAACTGTGTCTCTCCTTGACCTCACAGACCACTCTAGTACAGAAGAACCACCCAGCATTGAACTTCTCTGGCTGTGTTATTTCTCCCTTGACCTAGGCTTGAGAGAAGGGAATAGCATGCTTCTATCTTTGATTAACCTTAATTAACACAGCACCTTGCACAGGATAGTACTCATCTGTGTATCTAGGTGTCTGTGTAACTGTGTAGCTATGTGTCTGTGTATCTGTGTGTCTGTGTGTCTGTGTATCTGTGTGTCTGTGTAACTGTGTATCTGTGTATCTAGGTGTCTGTGTAACTGTGTATCTAGGTGTCTATATATCTGTTTTTCTAGGTGTCTGTGTATCTAGGTGTCTGCATATCTAGGTGTCTGTGTAACTGTGTATCTAGGGGTCTGTGTATCTGTGTATCTAGGTGTCTGTGTATCTGTGTTTCTAGGGGTCTGTGTATCTGTGTATCTGTGTATCTATGTATCTAGGTGTCTATGTGTCTGTGTATCTATGTATCTACTCATCTCTCATCTGCTATCCCTGCCCATCTGTATTTACTGAATAAGGAGGGACAAGTTGTGTCTATGAGTCATTTATCTAAATGTAAAAAAAGCTCTTGAAAAGAAACCAATTCATCTCTGATATAAAATGAAAGTTTTTCTGAGTAATTGAAATAGTAGACCATCAGAAATATGTAACGATCATCGCGTTTTTTACGTAACGACCACTGTTCTGAGTCATTTACATGCATCTTCTGAACTAATGGGGAGAGTCAGTCAATGGTTTCCATACCACATGGTCTGCACAACGCAAGACACGTGCACAGTCTGAATGATCAGCAAGGTTTGTTCTCGACAAATCAACGACCTCCAGTCCCATCCCACAAAGAGCTAAACGTGTCACACAAAGGGTGAAACCCACCAATCCTGAGTTTTACCCTCACTCAGCTAAACGTTCCCCATTCCCCTTCCGTCAGCAAGATCTGGGGCCCGGGTCCAGCCTGCGTGAGCACAGATACAGAATGTCAATGATAATTTTGCTCATTTTCCAAAGGATCAGACTTGAGGTTAATAGAATCACACTGAATAATGAAGGAGAATGTCCAGACACATTTTATTCAGAAAACATGACCCCTTAAAATTCAATTATATACGTCCTCCATAAAGAAGTTTAACTCGATTATACTGACTCATCAAAATAGTGTAAAATAAATCACTCCAGTCCTCGTGTTCATTACGGCGTTGTTCCGGAGCTGGCTCAGTTTCACAATCATCCTGGAAAACACACGGCCGCTCTTCAGTTTGACATTAACCTTTTAGACCAGCGGTCAGTCAAGATTCTCGCAGAGAGTGCTACCTCGCTCAAAGTGGCAATAACCCGTTAATAAAAGGTGTGGAAATATTTTCTCTGTTACTCTCAGGCGCACAGAAGAGAGGGGCCAGGTTTGTGGTCAGTGACACACAATCATCACATCTTACTCGCCTGTGTTTCCCAAGGTTTCCCATGTTTCCATGGCAATGCTATTCTGCCACCCATGTGACCTCCTCCTTTATGTAATGGGGTCTCCCCCGTCACCCGCCCTCTGCTTTCTTCGCCTGGATGAGCATCTGCTGCAGGCGTCACCCAGTGCCGTGGTCAGGTCCCTGCACGTTCCGGCGAGGAGTTTTCTCTTCTCGTCTCTAAGGGTGCCTGGGTTTTCACTGCAGCTGGAAATATTTCCACACACCACCACCCTGTCCGGCTGAACCCCCAGCATCCATTCAGGCTTCCATCCAGAGGAAACCTTTTCTCTTCCCAGGAAATGTCCCAGCTCCCGCGCTGAGCTCCGAGGCAGCGGCCTCCCCTGTGTTTCCCTCGGCCAGGCCGGAAAGTGACATGTTCACACCGAGTCCGCTTACTTCTGTGTGTTGAGTTCTCTGGGCCCTGCACCACTCGGTGCCCAGGTTCCTGAGCAGATGGCCTGGTGACACACCTGGCACATTCCAGCCCCGCAGGGAGCGGAGTGCCCGCACACAGAGGGCTCGATGGCGTCCGAGGGACACAGGAAAGCATGCCTCGGGCCTCTCCTAGCGGAACTCGGCGTCTGCTGGTGCTGCCCCTGCTGGCTTGGGGGCCCGTAAGCCTCTCCCCGCATGACAGTTACACCTTAACTGATCTGTACTTGGGCTTTTCATTCGTCTGCCAGCTGAAAGTTCAGCTCCTTCAAAGGTTATTTCGCAATCCACGTACCGAATATATTCAACTTCAGAACAGCTGCACAAGTAATGGTTTTGGACAAAGAATTATCGTAATAAAGGCAAGTCATTATTTCCCCTTACGATTTTTAGAAATTACAGTTTGTACCAGTTACATTTTTATTTCTAAATGACTTTTTGAAAAACCATGCAAAGCCCCTAATACGAAACAATAGGTCACACATACATATTGGGGCATTTATTTTACAGGTCTATTATAGAAAAAAATGCTTCGGTACCTATGGCATTTGAAGCTCTCTTTCCTTTTTAAGTATTACTTGAGAAGGGGCAATTTTCTTGAGAGGACTTTTTCTTTAATTTGTTTTCCCACTGACACTGCACTCTGAACGTCAGTCTTGGTTACGGCCCATGTAAAAGGCCCATGTAAAACTGTATCCAGCAAACGACGTCACTGGCTTTCTCCTCACAGCAGCTCCTCGGGAAATGCCCACAATGCACCTGGCGGCTCCAGCCACTGGCTCCGAGACGGAAGCGACCCCATTCTGTTCCTCTCGCCCTCCTGGTTGCCCCCCGCTGATCCAGCGAACCTGTCAGGAACCCCACAACAGTCCCAGGGCGACACCTCAGTTCCTGCTTTTTAGGCTGAAGGCACCTGTGTCCTGATGCTGAATTCGGGTATAGCGCTTTTCCTGGTACTGTTCAGGAGAAGGAAATCTCAAGTTGGAATCGTACAAAGTTGGTCCCTGAGGACTCTCCTGCATCCACACCCATCCCTGGTGCTGCAGGACCAGGGCAGGGCCACTGTGATACCCTTGTTCCCTACGGTACCTGCCGGAACCCTGCTCCGTCCCCTCCCCTGTGCCTGTCCCCTCTCCTCCCACAGGACAGCCCACCAGGCTGGTTGGGGACTCGGTACTCGTCGGCCCGTGTTTAAGCAGACTTGAGGCCCACACCTTTTCACTATCTGCCTTTTCCTTCCTGTTCCAGCCGCATAGCCAGGGTCTGGCGCAGGGAGACTCAGCCCTTGGGTTGCTCTCTGCTGTCCCTCCAGCAGGTGGCCTGGCCTGGCCTCCTGCCTGGCTCAGTGGTCTGGTAGCTACGTGGTGGGTGCCCACAGCCAGCCCTGGGCAGGTGGCCCCGGGGAGCCGCCCTCACACCACAGCAGCTGCTGATGGCGCTCCAATCTGGGGCCACGGGCAGGCTGGTGGGGGTGGGGTGGGGGGGCCAGTGTCTCCCCAGGACAGGAGTGCTGAGCTGCATTTTCTGAACCCACAGGTCACAGTGCCCAAGAGGGGGCTTCCCTTGCTCTCTCAACTCTGGGTAAGGTGGTCCTCCATTGTCAGCTTACCTGTGCAGCTCGATGGCCTTGGGGACAAGGCAGAGCCCCAGAACCAGGCAGCAGGAAGGAATATAAGCCCGAAATCTAGGAAACCTCTGGAAATCTGTCACTGCACAACAGGGGATGACCACTGGCCAACCATTTCACTCTTACCAGCTCTAAAGCTAGAAAACCTTTACCTTCCCTTCCAGCCCTGAACTTCCAAGAATCTAGGGAGTGTTAACAGGAAGGGACAGTTCCCCCAAGTGGACACAAGACATAAAGATTCTTAATTATAACTGTTAATTGTTATGTGTTATGACACATTAATTAATCTTAATATTAAATTTCAAGAGCCCAATTGACGACATTAACATATTTTCCACACTACTTTGAAAGATTATTCGTACATAGGACTTTTAATTCATCAGCAATGGTTGACTTTTCCCCGGATATTTCTATATAATCCCCATGCACATTCTGTTGTGAATTAATATTTAATTAAAATATATAATCACGGTTTAATTCCTTGTTTGTTTTCCTAAACTTGTTATTTATTACTATATAACAGAGCATAATATTTGCATTTTAATTAACTCTTTGCACTTAATAACCATCTGTCACTGCCTTCAGACCTGCTCACAAACAATGACTAAATCTCTATCTAGTAACCTGCACACCTACGCCCGGTTGCTCTATCTCGTGAGTTCTCACTGTCCTGAGAAAATGCTTATTACAAAGGCTTTCTCTCTTCGCTAAGTGCTGCTTAAAATCATCACGCCACGCTTCAGAAATGCTCACCATATTAAGCTGTAAAATTCATCGATTTACTTAAAATTTACGGAATGCGGGGGAATACGGCCACAGAAGACATTAGTGGGTGTGAACTGAACCCCATAAGTGATTTACACCCGTTGTCACTTTTCACAGCGGAATCACTCAGCACACCAGACACCAAACCAATGCAGCTCCAATGCAAGTTCCCACCCAGACCCCCGTCTGGGGGCTTCATCCTCGTAACTAGTCAGCACTTCATGACCATCCCTGAATACGACCTCAAGAGGCACCCGACCTTCAGGGGGAGGTCACACACAGTGCTGCCGGCACCAGTGCCAAGCCAGCCAGCCAGCCCACATGGGCTCCTGTTCAGTTTTGGAAGACTTTTGCGAACAGTTGTGTTTTAAAAGATTTTGGTAAAGTGACACGGCCTCACTTAATTTTTAACATATCCCCGTCCCGCCACACCAATGAACACGAACCCTCCTCACGTCCTGCACTGTGTCCCTGAGACCCCAGGATGGGAACGAGGTGCCAGCCCACCCACCAGTCTTTCTGAGACGTTCGACACCACCAGCTGACGACTTCTCTCTTCCGTTCAGGTTGATAAGGGGCTGAAAGCTGTTCCCTCCTCCACCTAGATGTGGGGTCTCTGCCCCCCCTCAAAGGGCAGGTCCGGGGACTGGTGCTATGGCCGGCACCTAGGCCTCTAGAGATGCAGACAGTCAGGCCCTCCTCACACCTACATGGTCTGCCGCACTTGAACGAGACCTCCAGCTCACCCAGCAGCTGACTGAAGTTTGAGAAGCACAGACCTCAGGAGGTCAAGAAAGAGAACAATCCAACCACTGATTGTCAATGCACTTTTCCCTCCAGATTCATCAGTTTCAACAGTTCACCATTCCCTGGATCCTCCAGTTGGATCCACTAACAAATTCACTTCTTCGAATATTAGTACTGGATCCCCATTTTTTTGTCTTGTGAATCAAAGTGTCCTCATTGAACCCTCACGACAAAACAAAGACAGACCTCACACTCCCACTTCACGCAGCAGCAAACCCAGCAGCAGGCATATAACACAACTCCTTAAGTCCCACCTCTGACCTGTGGCGCTGCAGAAAACAAAACAAGGGGAGCTGACCGTATCCCGAGCCTTTCCCTTTGCCTGTGGTACCTGTGCCTCACCTTCCCACCAGGAAAGGAAGGTCTAGTCCTGGGAGGGGCCTGTGTCACCATGGTAACACACACCCAGCACAGGGATGCGGCCCCAGGGTGCAGCTCCCACCCTGCAGTCCCTGCCCCCTGCATCAGCAGCTGTGGCTCCTTGCCCATTTCCATCTGGAGCTAATAGGCCCAATTGATTTCTCTTAGAAGTGCATCTGCAATCCCTTTAGGGCGTCGCAGTTCCTCGGGCCAATTCTGAGGAAGGAGGAGGCGGAGAGAAGAGTCGAATCACTGATCCAATTTGCAGATAAAAGTCCCTGCCACTTCCTGGGTTTAACCTTTTAAGACCATTTATCGCAGGAGCCACACTGCCCTCCCAGCACCAGCAATAAAGAACATCTTCAAACGTCCAACTTCCAAGGACTTGCATTGTTACAAATTCACTTTCCAATGAGTGTTTCTGAAAGATCCTATCTACTGGAAGCTTCCCTGTCTTTCAATAAGAAAGAACGACTGAAAAATTAACATCTCTGAAGAGAGACTGAGGCTGGCACCAGGTTAATTTGGTTCCGTCTTGCTTTGAACAATGTCTGATTGTCCCCAATTCCTTTATTGAGATTTTTAAAGAAGAATTCACCAGGAATCTCAGCCACAAACTACAAATCCCTCCAGGTCGCTCTACACATTTGATTTGGAGGGTTTTTCCCAAATGAATGACAGAACCGACTAAAGGAGACCCCCCCCCCACTGATTTTGTCACTGCGCGTGTTTACCAAGCGGCCCCGGGCCCCCAGGAGGACACAGGAGGGACCAGTAGTCCCGCCTGCACTGCGTGTGTGCTGACTTCTTCCTCCGAAGGTCCAGCCAACTCTCCTGTCTTCACCACAGCCTCCAGGGCTTCCCCCAGATCAACCACGACGATGAAACCTCCCCACTTCCTGCCCACCTCACACCGACCCGCGTGCCCCTGCACAAGCATGTGAAAGCCCCGCCCAGAGCTCACGACAATCCTCGCGGATCTCACATGCTGCCCTCAGCCATCACGATCACCCGGACTTGGTCTTGCTCCTGCAGGAGACACTATCCCTAGGACACTGGACATTCGGCACGCCTGGTCTTTGCTCTGGGGACCGATTCGATCGATAGCTTCCAGAGCTCGCCACTGAACAGCGTCCCTGAAATGACAACCCCAAATTAAGAGCAGTGAGCATCTCACTCCGGACGGTGCAGAACGTGACGAACCCTTGGAGAACCGTCTCCCAGCACAGGGACCCTGGAGGTGGCACAGGACAGAAACACGAGCTGGCCAAGAGGAAGCAGACACAGAGCTCGCTGGTCACATAACTGGGACTCGGGAAGGTCTGGAGCAGAGTCATGCTTGCCGATTGAGAGTCTCTCACCACCGTCTTCAGTCTCTCTCTCTCTCCCCACCGCCCGATCTAATGTCTCCTTATTTGTATGTTTTAACTTGTTTTCCTCTCGTTCAGGTCAGTTTCCACATGTCGGCCGGATGGGGTGGGTGCAGGTCTACGTCACTCTGCGCAGAGCCATCACGGAAAGCGTGCTGCCTCCCCTGCTGTCCGTTTGTCTGTTTCAGAGGCAGGGCCTGCTCGGGCGTGTGGTCCTTTGGGGCTCGTTGTTATGACCGGGCAGGCCCCAGACCCGGGCGGCCACGGCCTCGTCTCCCGGGCAACCATCCACGTCCGTGAGAAGGGAAAACGTGTAAGAACAACCCTGTCCACCATGGCCCATGCGCAGTCCCTCACGAGGTGACAGTGTCCTCCCATGAAATGTAGCAGTTTGACAAGAGCTGCTGGAGGAAGATATTTCCGTAGTGAAAGATTCTGAAAAGAGGGCAGGTGCCCGACTCCCACAGGAAGAATGGTGGGTTCCTTCATTCAGTCCTGTCTGTCACAGGAGTGAGCATGGTCGCAGCTGGGCGCTGAAGCCTGATAAACAAAATGGCAGAGAGCCTTTTCTTGCTGCTTTGAGGAAAATAACAGGCAATTTCCCCCCATTTTCCAAACCCACTTCATACTTTCAAAGTTTGACATTTATGAATACGTCACATCCCCGTTTTTTCTTGGTGGTTCGAAAGTCTTGTTGTTCATTGTTCCTGCTTTTCATTTCTACAAATGCCCCTCATTTCTAGCTTTTTGGACGCTTTAACAGTTTAAGTTCCCTTGCCAGAGACACTTCGGTGCGGTGCTCGGCGCACCAGGGCCACCCGTCAGCGCAGTCCGGAACGGCCATCCACCAAGCGGCCCCGGACTTCAGATACTGGGGCTGAGACCGTCTTTCTCTCCTGGCTGTGATTCACGGATTTGTTCATTTTCTCTCTCTCTGTCTCCATGTCTCCGTCCCTCCCCCTCTCTCGAAAACACACGGACAAGCACAGACATTCACAAGCACACCAACCGGACTCCTCTGATTCACACCCACAATTCCTGGTTCATGAGCAATGATTTTTCCATATTAATCTACTGGCATAAAATCGCCCTTGTCATGCCTACCATTGATCACATCTGAAGACAAATCTCTGAGGACAAATATTTATTAACCCTAGAGAGAGCTGGGAGCGCCGACCTCCCCCCTGGATAACATCCTGCCAGGAGGCACAGGCTGCTGTTGATCTCCCCGTGACCCGCAGGCCCCCGTGGAGGCCCGTCCCAGCCCCTGAGGCCCCAGGTGCCGGCGTGTGAAGGGTGCAGCAGGGCTCACGTGCACCGGGGCATCCCGTGCGCTCAGCACGCGGTCCTCGCCTGGTTATTTGTTAACAGTCTGCGCTCGCCCAGTGGAGGGATCTGCGACTCTGGCCAGGCCCGGGGCAGACAGGGCGCCCTGGTAGAATCAGTTGTTTTTAAAAATTGTAGAGACTTTAAAGGCATGTGTAGAAATTCACTGAAAAGAGTACAGCTTTAAATATACCCGTGCACAGACACATAGTTTTTAAACCGTCCCACTAATCACAGGCACGATTTTCTGAACAAAATTAATTCCACCTCCCACTCACCGGCCAGGTACTGAAAAGACACTAAAATTAATTACAGCGGCTGCTGGACTAGAGGCCTGAAGAACAGACAGTTACCACCCTCGGAAAGGAGGGTGTTTCCTACGTCTTCCTTGGAAATCCTCGCACTGGTGTTTTCTTACACCCAATTTTGGCTGTTTCTCAATTTATTCTTTTCTGGCTGGAAACAGGCTCAGACGCCAAACTCACAAACGTCTTAGTAAACCCGAGGGGATCACCTTCTTTGGGGCTAATCATTTCACGCCCTTTTCTCCTGCATTTCCAACATTTGAATGGTGAAGAAAGTGTAAGCTAAAGCCCCCGAAGCCACAGAGATAGCAGTCTCTGAAGAGGACAGGACAGGGCCGCGAGAAAACCGACCTCAGAACGGCCAGCTGGAAACCAGCCCAAAGGAGGTTTCCAGTCTTAAGCCTGTTTCTCGGCAGACTGGCTTTCTGCGACCTGCAGACCCCGGCCTCTGTTCCCAGGGAAGTTTCTGCACCGCTCCCCCGCACCCAGCTCCTTCTGCCAGCGCGCTGTTCTGCATGTGGGGAGTCGGGAGGTCCCCCTCCACCCTGACGACAGTGAACATGATCACACTGAAAACTGGACGACTCCAAGCCCCGGGGCAAACAGCCCCCACAAACGGGAGAGAGCCCCGGAGGAGCATGGCGATCCCCAGCTCAGCTCCGCAGGCCCTGGGTGGACTGGGAAGACCGGTGTGCCTGAGAAAGTCCTGGGGGCCCCCAGGGCCTGACTGAGACCTAGAAACCCCAGGGGACCCCCACTTTGTGAGCTTCACCTCCAGGAGCTCAGCCAGCTCCCCCAGACAGGGTGCTCCCACGCAGAATGTCTACGCAATAATGCTAAGATGTCTTCTGTCTGCACGGCCTGGGACAAGAGCGGCTGTTCCTGAACTGAGCACCGGGAGTGACCACACACAAACACAGACAGAGAGCCGATGACTCTGAGGGCGGGACCTGGGTGGAGGGCGGGGGTCGAGCCCTGGATCCTCCGGGGCCCGGGCATCTGGTCCAGAGCCCGGGGCTGGACTCCACGCGCACCACCCGGGGCCCAGGCAGGTGCCAGGCCTGCTCACAGACTCACGATGCTTTGGGGTGTGTGCAACATTTGGCTTTTGGGGAACCGTAAGGTGAACTGGAAGTCATTGAAACTGGAGAGGAAAACCCAATTTTCAGGTGTCGTTTTCAGCTGCACAGACACAAACTTATGGAGTGAAAGTGACCACGACCAAGGGCTGTTTACTTCTGAGAACTGCGTTTCCCCTGCAGAGCACACCCTGAAGGGTTTCGTCACCAGAACAGACTCCCCGCACATGGGACAGACATGCTCTGTCCTGTACCTGGTGAGCGGCCCCAAGGACACGACCGCTTCCCCCAGTGTCATGTGGGAGGTGTGCGCCCAGGTGACAGGTTAAAGAGGAAGGACCCTCCGGATGTAGAGGAAAAATGCAAACCAGGCAAAAAGTGCAATAACAGTAAAAGCTGCAGATATGAACATGGAATTGGTGAGCCATACATGCTAAGAGATACATAGCAATAAAAAGCATAAAACATCTATCAATTTTAAAGTGCACTGGTAAGGATAATTCACAAGTTGGCATTGTGTTACTGTCGGCCTCTGCTGAATCAGCATTAAGATGTTTTTCCCCTAGACCCAGAGAGATGCAGAAGGCTGAAGGCCTGGCAGGCACTGATGCGCAGACAGGGCGACGCCACCCAAGTGCACGGGAAAACACACGACTTAGGACGCCACCTACTGGCCGTGTGTGCACATGCGTGCCCAACAGAAACGCCTGCGTGTTAGCATTTCCCGTGAGCCCGCATCGTGGCACCCGTTAAAAACACGCAGCCCGGGAGTCCCCGCTCGTTCACCACTCCACTGAGGGCGCTGGGGATCCAACGGGGCTTGGGGTTAGGGAATGACTGGTTTTCCCAATAATGCCGCGCGGCCTCGGGCTTCCCGGAAAGGATGCGCACGAACCTGGACAGGTTCATTCTGCTCACCTCGAACGGCAGAGGGTTCGCCCCGTGTCTTCGCATTCCGTAGGTGCGTCCCTGGCGCTGTGCATCCGCGCACAGGAACCTGCGGCGCGGGAACCCGCGGCCCCACTACTCCGTTCAGCTCAGCTGCACGGGGCAGGCTCACCCGCAACCGGCTCAGGTGAGGCGTGAGTCAGATCCACAGACCGCAGCCGCACGCGCAACCGACGCACTGCGGCCCCCAGCCCGCCGTACATGCGTGGTGGTGCCTTCTCCCTGGACCTACATTTGGCGTAACTATTTACAACAGGGACGCAGAGGAGTTGAGGGAAACCGAGAACCCCGGCCTTTCTGCCTGGGAGCCGGCCGGAGGCTCTGTCCATATGCACCCCCAGCAGCGACCACCACCAGCTTTGTAAAGTACAGGCTAGAGGTAGCGGAGGAGCACAGGGACCAGGCGCAGGTGGAGAGGAGCTGGCTGCAACATTTTCCAGCTTGCCCCGCCCCGCTGTCGCCTGGCAGCTGCCGGGTGTGAATCGCGCCTTGTGCTGCAGTAGGAACCACAGGTTCCACAAACATCTCCTGCGGAGTCTGGGGCTGACATGACAGTGCTCCCCGGGACACCTCGGCTTCCCCACTTTGCCCCAGGTCCCTGGTGAGGCTGGAGTCAATAGAAGCCCATTTCAGGCTAAACCATCGTTATATCAAGACTGAAAATGTTCTCTTTGTAGCTGGTCGCAGGCACGTGACCTAGCCAAGGTCACTCTCCCATAATACCGTCCTCAGGGCGACTTCAGCAACAGACACTCCTGCTGCCCAGTGCTGGAGGCTGGGACCTTGAGCCCGGGGGCCAGCCCAGTCGGCTCTGGCGAGACCCCCTTCCTGGCTTGGGGATAGCCACCTCCCTGCTAGGTCTTCACACCCCGAAGAGAGAACTTGGGTGTCTTCCTCTTCTCATAGGGACGCTGACCCCGTCACAGGGGCCACCATCACACCCTCCCCTGAAGTCATCACACCCCCAAGCCTTCCTGATGTGGTCACACGGGGGGCTCGGGTTCTAGCACACGCACTCCAGGGGTTCACGGACATGTAGTCCCCAGGAGCGAACCCCCGTGAGGTTCTAGGGGAGACATCAGGAGATGTGAACACCTGTGGGGAGGCCCCCAGCACCTGCACTTGCTTCCCCTGTCCCCGAGGTGCCACCTCTAACAGCACATTCGATGCCTGCCTGACCAGACTGGGCTCCGGGCAATGGCCGTCTGAGCAAGCAGACCTGCAGCCGGTCCTCCCAGGCCTGGATGCGGGTGCCCAGTGCTAGGCCCACTCGGCCCTCAAGGGCTGCTTCTCCGAGTTCTGGGGGGACACTCCATGATTCCTCAGGGGAGCTGCAGAGACTCCACTCAGGGATCCCACCTGGGGCAGCCCGGTAAACACCGCATCTGAGGAGTCTTATAGGGACCACCGGGGTGGCTGGCACCAGAGCTGGGGCCTGCTCCGGGGACGTTCTTGCTGGGTCCTGTTGAAGGACGCCAGCCTCCCAGTCACCTCCCGTACAAGTCAGCACATCGAAGACTCAGGCTGCCACAGAGCTCAGAGAGGCCCGCCGGGCGTCGGGTGCAGAGTGCATCTGGGTTCGTCCTTCACTGCCGCACAAGGTCCCCGCACAGGGCAGACCCGGGCCCTTTGCAGTCATTCGGGGCAGGGAAATGTCATTAGGACAAGAACATGGAGCAGGGTCCTTTGTCACTCCACTCTCCTACATTCCAGTAGCTTCTGCCTTGGGCAGCCCCTCGCCCCTCTCAGACAAAGAGTTCCCCGTCCGTATTGGACTTCCTTTTCTCCTGTTTTTGAGACACGACCTTTTTATTTTATTCCAATGTCACAATCTTATCACCCAGACCCTTATCACCTCGTGAGCAGGTTATTTCAAAAGTCATGTAATAATGTAAAGGCGGCTGGTTCACAGCTGCTCCCTCTCCATTATAATTTTTCCTGGACGCAATCTAATGTATCCGAAAGTCAGAAACAGAGTTGCCCTGATACACCATTTTCACGATGCTGACCTCTTGATAACTACATTGGACAGCGTCCCATTTTCTAAATGAGAAACTTATTCTCGGTTTTCAGCAGTTTCTGTGACCGACCTTCAGCCTGGCTCTCCAAATGCATTGCAGCCTTCATTGCTACTGATTCTGTCTTTTCCAACAAAATTGTGCTCCTTGTTTGGAAAAAAACCACACGTTTTATTCCATCACTACACCCGTGACTGTGAAAGCGCTCATTTTTCACACCTGACGTGTTTCCCTCCTTCCCACTACCTGGAACTACTTCCTGGAAGCCGTATCTGAACCGGCAGCCTTGCCTACTTCTTCCAGAGATCAGTTCACGGCCCTGAACACTGGCGCTGCTCGTTCGGTGGGTGCGCGGGACCTGGCGGGATCGCCCCCGCGTGCCTGAGCCTTTTCTCCCCTATGACGTGCTGCTCCAGGGGGATGGAGCTTATTCCAAAATTCTGCAGAATTAGCTCCATAGCAATCAGGAGGACCTGTCCAAACAAGTTTTACTACCTCATTTCATGGAGGTTTTTATATTCTCTACTCAAGTCCAAAGCTGGAAAGTAAAAAACAAAAAAAAGTTTTATCATATAAAGTTTAGAGTGGCACAGTAAATTTCAAAGGTCAAATTTCAACATTAATCTTGTAGCCAAAACACTTCATAAAAATAAATGAGATAAGTCAGAATGGAATCTAAAGATGAGAATGGCGTAAACTATTATTTTAGGATCCTGAATGTCTTATGGTACATTTTATTTTTTTTAGTATTAAAGTTGTGAGAAGAAAATCTTTTTTGGGATACTGTCGCCAGGGAAAGCGTAACATGTAACTTGGAGGCTGCACCCCTGCTGCCTCCACGTTTAATTTTTGTTCTGAGGACTATGATTGGACCATTCTCTGTCCCAATCACCAGCAGAGGAAACACGCCTGATTCTGTGTTTAGTGTCCCGTTCTGTCCGATTCGGTGCCACGGCCCTGCCCGTGGCATGAGTGACAGAATGACCGCCAGAGCTCCGGGCCAGTGAGGCGCGATCTCCACTGGGCTCGGAAATACGGAATGAAAGGTGGAGGAATTCTCTGGAAGCGAGCAGACAGTTTCAAGGAGAGCAGCAAGGAGTCGGAGGCGGGTACCACTCAGGACACGGCCCTGCCAGCCTCGGTTCTTCATGGAAGAGGGACCACGGGCCGCGCCCCCTTTCTCCTGGACGACACTGCAGTCGCCCTGGTGTCTCGGGAACGCTCTGAGCGTCAGAGTGTCGCCCCCCGTTGTTGCATTTTCGGTGGGTGGACGGACCCAAACTCAGTGCTTTGTCCCTCTTCGGACGGGGGCTGCTTTGTTGTGCCGCGTGTTGCAGACAAAGCTGCCCTCAACTCCTGTCTGAGCGGCGGGCAGACGCCCCTGCTCTGGACGCGCAGCGGGCCTGTAGCCGGTGGGCCCGTGTGGACCCCCGACCACTCAGCCCCCGGTGCCCGACGCCCACCTGTCCAGCGCACCCGGCTGCGCGCTCCCGGCAGGCAGCGCCCTCTAGCGCCGCGCGGCTCTTACTGATCCGAGGGTCGTTCAGAGCGAAGAGCTGGTGATAGGCTGAGACCTGAAAAAGCGGTTTCATCAGACAATACAATTACAATGTGGATGCAGGAATTTGTATCTTTTCCTATTTAAGAGGTTTTCATTATCAGGGAAATAAGCCATTTCATACTGGACCACCTGCAAATAATGCTAAATTCGGGGCTTTGTTCCATAGGTTTAGTGCATTTTTGTCCCAAGAAAGATCCACAAAGCAACAGTTGATTGTGCCAAAAAGCATTTTTAAAAGCGTATTGTAAATAAGAAACACCCTGATAGTTTATTCAGAACAGGAGAGTCTGAAGTTACATTTGATATGTACAATAGTGATGATTTGAATAGATTCACACAGTTATAATACATTCTATTTTGTGCATGAAATGTAGAAGGAAATATTAATAGAAAAATCTTAATAATATTTTTTGCTCCTTTTGAGGAAGGAAAATTCTGATGAAAAGACTCTTTGCACTCCAGTGCACACGAAGAATATGAATCTGGGCAGAAATAGCTCATAACCGCAGTGGCAGAGGCGGCCTCGCTGGGCACCAGGCCGACCCATGCTTGGGGACAACCCAGCAGGACCTGCCCGCGCCCCAACAGACATGGGGCTCCCTCACGGCCGAGGTGAAAACCACGGGAGATGGGGGCAAGTCCAGGGCTCTGGAGAAGACCATGGCCGAGTGCCGAGGTCTTGTCTGTTGCTGGTCCACACGTAAATCCCAGGACGCTTCAAGGGCTCGTGAGGTTTGCCAGGGCTAACGTTGTCAGACACTGGTTATCGAAATATGGCAGAAAACAGAGCAATGAGTTTGCTGGTATCATGACCTCTAGTGTTTGTGGAAACACTGTACCGCGTGCGGGATGTACCAAGAGTGATGTTGGCTTACAGCAGAAGTGAACGGAATGTGATCTTCTGTCAAAATCAGCTCATCTTTGCAGACCCATCTAGCATTTAGGCGCTTTGGAAAGAAGCTAAATTTGATTGTGATAAAAAAATTTATATATTCTTCATATATCATAGCAGTATTTAATCATGGTTACTTTCTAATGTGATCAATAAAGAATGTTAATTTGTTTTTGAAAACAGAAAAGAGTTTTTAAAATTTCCTTAGGAATTCATGTGTTTCTAGCCATTTTTTTTTGAGAACCATCTGTCATTGCCCCATCTCTAAATGAAGCATGAAAGGTCACCGCATGACAGTTCTCACCTCTGAAACACTCGGAAGGGCAGCCAAGCAGCCCCCCGGGGAGCCCTGAGCTCCCCACGCACATCACAGGACGTGCATGTGTGACGCCGCCTCCGCACTGTGACTACCGATGACGTCTGTCCAGGCTCATCATGTGTGTTGACGTGTTCTTTCTGGGACGGATTTGTTACAGACGAGCGCATGTGACAGTCTTTTCTTACAGGACGGCATAACCTTTGGGGGAGAATTTTAGAAGCACTGAGAAATGAATGAAAAATTCCAACTACTTTCGAGGATGAATTTCAGCCATCTGAACAAGACTTTTTTTAAAGCTAAAGTAATTACATATAAGTTTTTAAGGCCCAGAGCCATGTGGCTGAATCACAGAACTCTCACCGCCCGTTCCGGCGGGGGCTTCTCCCTGGTGGTCCCAGGACCAAGCACAGAGTCCAGCTCTGTGAGGCATGTTGATTACTCTGGGGGAACGTACAGAGCATTGGAATTCATAACACGTGGGGTTAAGAATAGTGTTTTGAACCAAGAGGGTCTGCACGGAGAGCTGATGGTTTCGTAGTTGTGGTCCCACGGAGCAGCTGGTAGCTATTGATTCTGCCTGTCAAAACAAAAAAATTGATTATGCGTAAAAACTATTCTCTCCAGAAACCGCCAGCGTCTGAGCGATGACTCAACAGGAATCTTAATGAAGAGCAATAATTCCTGCCAGTGTTGACTTTCCCGTAGCATGTCACAGGGCGCAAAAATGCACACCTTCGCTCCTGGTTTAAATAGCTGCCGCGGCTGCAGCTCTCTCGCTGACCTCAACAAGCTCTCGGACTTTAAATCTGTCCTACCGGCCGCCGAGAGGACTTTATGGAGAAGCTGACATTTGAGCGCATTGGTGGGAAACGGGTGTCTCTGGCCTCCGGGAGAATGCTTGTCCCGCTGCCATCCCTCGAAAAGTCAGCTGGGCCGTGACCCCCTCTCAGGCTCTCCCTTGGGACTCCACCCTTCTGACACGCAGTCCGTATCTGACCCAGTGTGTGTCTGAGGATGTTTCTCAATTCTTGCCAAGGCTATCGGAAGGCTCACAGTGGGAAACCCAAGGGAACAGTGGAAATAAAAACCCACAGCATGTACGCAGGTGTGTCCTTGAACGTGGCTGTCACATGGCCCAGAAATCAGTGAAACTCAGCATCTTCCGAGCCCATAAAAGATGGGTTCATGAAGACATGTCTCTGGGATGGCGCGTTCCAGGAGAGAAAGAGAAACCAGACTGTGGCCCCATCTGGAACACGAGGTTAGGTCTCTGCCTGCCTGCGAAGACGGAGACTTGCCGGGCTGTGACCCTGGACAAAGAGGGCGTGAGAGAACATTGTGGCGGGCAGAAGCAACGCCCGCCAGCGTGCGCGTCTCAGTGCGAGTGCGCACAGGACGCTGAAGAAATTTAAATCTATGACTAGCACTTCATCAACACACCACGTGCATGCCCCACTCCGGTTTCGGGGTCGTCTCTCCTTCCCATCATTTTTCAGGGCGCGCCCCTCAACGGCGGTGCCGTCTGCAGAGGGCGGTCCCGTGCAGAGGTTGGGTCGGTGCAGAGGGCGGAGGGAGACGGAGGCGGAGCCAGGACGCACAACCCAGGACGCACAACCCAGGACGCACAACCCAGGACGCACAACCCAGGACGCACAACCCAGGACGCCCTTGTCTCCGCAAGACTTCGCCGTGTCCCTTGTGTGAGAAGAGAGGACAAGCACCAGGCACTCAGAGACATTCGAGTGCTTAAACATTATTATTATTATTATTATTATTATTATTATTATTATTATTACATGAAAAGGGTCATACCACTAAAAAATTATTGACCAACTTGAATTTTAAGAAACGCGTGTTTTAAATGTTAAATCATATATCAGTTGCAATTCTAATTTTGATTTTTCCTTTTCCTCTGGTTTTGTGGTAGCCGGCAGAGGGCACGGAGAGCCTGAAAGAAAACACTTTTGATTACTTTCAACCTAAAAATAATGTGTGGTTTTCGCAAGTGCAGAAACACAATTCTATTCCTGCTCTTGAGGTTGCTAAGTCCCACGGTGTCTGGGAACAGCTTTCCCTCCAGAGGGTTTTCATTTCTCTGTCCAGGCTCACTCTCCTGGTGACCCCCAGTCTGGTGACCTTCCGTGGGGCCTCCTGATGGGTGTGCAGTCCCAGCCAGGGCCTCTCTCCTTGACTGCACATTGAAGAGCCAGCCATCTCCATGAGAAGTTCACTTCGCAGCTCACGTTCAAGTGCAACCATCACAGACACCCGACGCAAATCTATCGGAGAACACCTGTGTTCTGCAGTAACCACTGAGAACACCACTGTTCAAAAACCACTGAGTCAGTTTCAGCCATCGTGTGCTGTTGGTCATTTGTCCACTGTCTTATGGGATTCTTAAATAAAACTTTGAGAAGTCTAGATGACTTCTCTTTATGCTGAAAGAAAGAAGACATGACTTATTTCCCTTTAAAATAATGTTGGGGTGATGATCTGTAGTCACAGTCGCATTGTTGGAAAAGAGGACGTAAAATGGCTGCCTTATGATCCACTGTTTCATGAAAACAGAATTTCTCAAGACCTGAGTAAACTTGCTAACATCGGAAGAACGGTTAGGAGGCCAGGTAGAAGGAACTACTGACATAAAATATGTGTACGTATAGAACGGAATTTCATCAGAGTGAAGAAAGAAGAAAGGGCATTCTCCTTCCTGATGAGATGCGTCTTCTGAAATAACGAGATCTATGCTCTCGGGACCGGAGCTGGTGCGGGATGGAGGCTCGAAGACCCCGGTTCCCCAGGACCTCCCCCACCCCCACCTTCATCCTGGCCTCGCAGCTCAGCCCATCCCATCAGCCTGAGATCACCTCCCAGACCTGCAGGCAGGGGCTACGTCTGGGGAACCCCTCCAGAGAGACTTCAGGGTCAGTCCCACCTTCTCTCTGGTCTTCATCTGGAGAGCGTCGTACCTGCTGTTCGGGTCCCTTCCCTGCAGTCTCAGCCTACCCAAGGCTGGGGTTTTCACGTCTTCTCCTTGTCTGTTTCTGAAGCTTCACTCTGGTGTCCTGCAGCTGGAAAGATTATCAGGAGAAGCAGCAACCGATGTTGGAGATTGGCTTATAAATGTTTTCACACTCAGTGACAATGCGATGTTCTAGTTATCAGGCCAGCAGAGAGAATCCCCCGCAGCGAAGGGAGGAGCCAAAAGGTGCGCCCTTTGGGTACAGAGTGTTTCTCCTTTCGACTTCTCTTTAGAAGTGTACTTCTCTGGAGAGCCTTCTGGGGTTTGCTGTTGTGTATGTCCCTGTCCAGGGCTGTCTGTGGACCTGAAGAAATATCTGTCAGGCCACACACACTCTGTCATTGTCACCGGGACCGACCCCAGTCACAGCGACCCGAAGAGGGGAGGTGAGGCAGCGTTCTGGGAACTGACACACACTGTCTGTTCACCTCAAAATATGGCTCAGCATGATTCAAAGAGAGGTGGTTAAAGGCCTCCCATCGACCCTCTCCCAAGGAGAGAGGCGGTCACTCTGTTCCGAGGCTGACATGCAGACAGATGGAGGTCCATTGTCACTTAAATGGGGTCAGGCCACATCGTGGCTCCGCCAGCCCCACTCCCGTCACCAGGGCCTCGGGCCTGGGTGCCCCTTTACCGGGCGGGAGGCACTTCACCCCGCCGGCGGGCCTCACAGCTGAGAGTGTGCCAGCCGCCCCGCCCATCACCACCTTCAGACGTCCTTCTGGCCCTCCTCCTGAGGCCTGTCCTTGGGCAGCTGTTAGTGCCACATCACTGTCCCGTGGAAAGGGATGTCGGAGGTCATCCTCCCTCTTCCCGATGTCTCTAGAACTCGGGTCTTTGGGGTGAGCCCTTCCCACACCATGGCCGCACTGGGACTCAGCCCAGCCAGGAGGGTTTTTGTCTGTGTTTGTGTCCCTGGGTGTGACAGCCGGCACCCACTCCACAGAAACCCCACCCCCACATGCACACCCGGCTCCCTCTGTCTCTCCGTCTCTGTCTCCATCTGTCTCCTTGTCTGTCTCCTTGTCTGTCTGATTAACACTATCAGCAGCAAGGTGGGTATAAAATGCAAATAAAAATGAACTCAGAAAAAAAGTTAATTTAGGAATTTTATGCTGGTTGTAGTAAAACATTGGGGGAGTTGAAAAGCCACTTGCCATACAAATCACCATGATTCAATGGGGATTTATTTCACTCCTGCATTTTTACCCCACAGCCCACATTTACTCGTGGAAGCCAGCTGGCATGGACACCCGGTAAGAAGTAACAACGAGATTCCATGTCCTCTGGTGGGTAGTGGGGTCTCCACAATCTCAGGCACTTAAGATAGAAAACTTTAATTTGAAACAAAAAGATTTTTTATATTCAAATGTGGACAATTTAATAATTTATTAAAGTAAATCAATCTTTTAAAATGACACTTTGCAGCTCAACCTAGTGGGCTGTGTGCAGGCCACACGCAGCCCACCATGCAGGACACGCTGAGACCCTCACAGACACACAGCACTCCCTTAGTTCATTGTCCTCAGGTACCCGGGGCGGCTTCAGTCTCTCAGCGACGGGTGTGTGCTTGTCGGGACGTATACCCATCAGTTACGAAAAAAAACGCATATTAAATGTCCACAGCACTGCAGCCTCCATGTCATCGAGTCCGACATGTCATTCAAGACACCTCACCTGTGCTGCTGTTCCGAGAGGTTGCTAGTTGAACTCCACTCCCCACAATAAAGAGGCTTGTGGGGACTGTTCATCACAGGTAAATACACTTTTTAAAAATCTAATTTGAAATGCTTTTGAGTTGTGGACTGAAATGGGAGGACAGCTTCTCCACCACGAGCGAAGTCTGCTCTTTTCGACGTCCGCCGGCCTGTGTGGTCAGCAGGTGCCAACTACCTGGCCACTGCCGACGCGAAGAACCAGCATCTTAGTTCACTGCCCTCGGGTAGCAGGGCAGAGGGGCTCTGGAATTTTGCCTGAAAATGTGCAGTTCACTTCCAGGAAGGAGAGACGTAGTTAGCGCTCACGCCTTTCTGTTTGTCAGGGCTGCTAACACCGTTGCTCAGCCGTGTGCCTGCGGTCGGAGAAACCCCAAGGGGGACACAATAATGACCAAGAAGCAAAACACTCAAGGACTGGCCAGACCCAGCTCACACCCCCAAGACCTTCCTGCGCCTTCTGCTGCGTCTCCTCCTCGGAGTTTCCCGCGGGGACACTGGCCTGGGACAAAAGCCCCTCCTGCCGCCCTGCACGGCTCAGCGAATCTCGTCCCCGTGTTTGTGCTTCCACTGGCTTTTCTTCTTCGTGAAGGTGTAGCTCCTGCCCATCGAGGGTGGGCTGGAACTGTTTTCAAAGACGACCCCGGCCGCGCGTTTGGAAATGGTGCGTCTTGTTTTAGAAGATGTAGACAATGCTGGCGTTCAACGTCCTCCTCACCGACGCCCAGGCCTGTACGGGGTCATTCCTGCGCGTGCTTCTTCCTTTCTCAGCAGCAAGCGGCCGCTGAGAGACTGTGTCACGCGTGCACTTGGCGTGAACATCCCGTGCTTTCACACAGAGGGAGAAGCCAGTCACCCCTGCCTCGATGCAGGGGTGGGGCTGGTAGCAGGAGTCCCAAGACTGAGCGATACACAAATGGTCTCTAAATTATCCAGGACTGACTGTGTGTATTTCAGAGCCACGCTGATGAAATGCAGGCTGCAGCACTGCACTTTTTAAAGCCTGGTAGTGTGCACAATAAATGTGAATAAACACTACACTCACCCCAATGCCAGCTCCGTTAGTAATGTCTTGATGGCCAGGATGGCTCTCACTAAATTTGCTGAGAAAACTGCTTTCCACAGAGACTGTAGTTTGGAAGCCGAATCCATCTGGCAGGTGATGGTCAGCCGGTCAGACTTTACTCCCCCAGCGGACTCTGCAACATGCAAACTAAGTAACAGATGCCGGTGGCTCCGTTTCTGCCACCGCAGCCTGGTGACACAAACTTACCTTCTCAGCAGGTATGAGGGGACAGGCAATTAGCCCCCGAGGTTCACAGACTCAGGGAGGGGATGCTGCCCAGCAATTCGAGGTGCAGGGAACGTGAGGGAGGGGCTCCCCCAGCTCAGCCAGGGCAGGAGCAGCCCCCTTCTCCCGGACACGATTTCTGGTCTCAGGAGCACTGCCGCCTCCCCCCAGCCATCTGGGGGCCGTTGCCCATGGGCTGTCAGCACTGACGCACTCACGGATGACGCCCAGTGTGGCAGCGAGGACCTGCTCTTAAAAACAGCACATCCCATGAAGACACCAGCCTCTCTGAAGGGGATACACACATCTCCCTGTGCAATGAAAAACATAAATACCAGTCCACTTCTTTAGCTCTTTTGAGAATAATGATTGGGAAACTCTTCTTTCTGTACATTTTTTTTTTTAATTATAAAACTGCAACAGTGACATCCAGTGTCTGGTGAAGTTAAGGGCAGGTGGTCCCCGAGGACGCACGGACCTTGTGTTTTCAGTAGAGACGTTTGCACTTAGTTTTCCGTAGGAACATGTACATAGAAGGACGCTCATCGTTCAAAACGGTTTTATTGATTTGGGGGGGGTTGCCACCACCCCTCGTAGCAGGCACAGAGATGGTAGCAGCTCGGTGGGCGTTCACACTAAAAACTTGCCTGGAAAATACACAAAACTGCCATTATTCAGAGAAGACAAATTTATAGAAATCGCTCTTGAATTCAGTAAAAATAAATTACAGGCACTCACAAACTAGTTCAGCGAGATCCCAGAACACAGAGTCAGTTTATAAAAATTATATTTCTATATACTAGCAAATAGTTGGAAAGTATAATTTTTAAAACATACCATTTTCTATAGCATGAGATGAATGCCCTAGAATGGCTCCAAATGAGTGCTCAAAAACATTAAAAGGCCTAAACAAATGAAGAGAAACACTACTTTCGTGGTATCTCTTATAAACAGTCGGGAACTAATGGATCTTTCGAAGATGTGGGTTCTCCCCAACTTGACCGGCAGAGTGAAAGCGCTGCTGATCACAGTCCCTACAGACTTTTCCGAGGGGCCGACAGGTGGGTCCAGGGCCATGCGGAGACACAGGAGTCTGGGACAGTCGTCGTGACAAAGCAGAAAGGCAGGGCCTGTTTGCAATGGTGACACGGTGGTGCGTGCGGTGTCGCTGGGGGGACATACACAGACTGGGGGACCAGTCCCGGGGCAAACACAGAGCCACACCTGTTTCCAGCTGGCTGTTGTTTGACAGAAGCGCTGAGGCCATCCAATGAAAATGGCGAGGTGTTTTGATTAGATGGTGCTGGACTTCAAGATGCTGGTATGGGGCGAAAAATTAGCCTTGACCTCTAGTCACTGGGAACATAAAACACTGTTGAAAGTGGACCCGAGGCTTCAACACACAATCAAGAGCCCCAGGTCTCCCAGAAAAGCACGTCACAACTCCGGTTCAGGTGAACATTTCTGGGACGCACACTCGTACACACGTGCACACACAGGCAACCACTAACATGAATAAGTTTGTCTTCACCAGCATTTAGAATCTCTGCCCTTTGCCACTAAGAAAGGAACAAGCAATCCACAGATTCAGGGGGGAAATTATCCGTAATGTCATGTTGGTCTGAGCAAGACTTGTTTGCGCCCAGAGTGTCTGAAACACCCTGACAAGTAAATTTTTAAAACCCTGAGAACAGAAACCAGCACGTGACTGACTGGAACAAGGCTTCCCAAGGAGAGGCACAAACGGACCATGAGCACGTGACAAGGCGCAAACTAAATCCACAGGGAAGTAGCACCTCCCGTTCACCACCACGGCTCGCGGCAGAAGTGTGTGCAGCGCCAGGCCCGGGGCAGCCAGTGGGACAAGGACTCCCGCATGCTGTTCTCCGGAGGGCAATTTACCTGGGAAACAGCCACGGGGCCCTCCAACTTCAAACACTCAGCTCTCCTGAATCCTGGCCCCTCCCCCGCCCCGGAAGGTGTTCAAGAGACAGGGAACGCGAGGCGCAGACGAGGACTTGAACGCAAACAGTCACAGAAGCCTTGTTCCCACGAGCCTGCCCCAGAAAGAGCGGAGCACGCAGTCACTGCAGAGGTCGCCGCGGGTCACGGAGCTGCAGCAGCAGCAGGTGCATCGACGCCAACTGCGCACCACGTGGACGAATGCCCACGGCGGCGGGGACAGCGACGGGCGCAGATAACCAGACCGCGGGAGCCCATCGGATGAAGAGGGCGCTTCTGGGGGAGGTGCTGGGTGGCGACAGGCCTGAGAAACCCTTACGGCTTCATAGAAATGTCCTGTGCCCGGTTGTCCGTGCTGTGCCCACTGGCCAGAGCCCACCTGATTCGGTCTCCCATTTTCCATCTGTAATAAACGGGGATGGGCGGAGCCAGCCGCTCGAGGGCTGGTTTTCAGCTTATGGATGTTGTTATTCCCAGGCAGGGGGATTTTACCACCCTGGACCTTGACGATATCTGGGGACGTTTGTTGTCTGCTTGTCGGAACTTGGGCGAAGGGCGTGCTACTCACTCGGGCAGAAGCCAGAGACACCGCCGGACCCCGCAGAGGCGCGGTCCGCCCCTACGCGGAAGGATGAGCGCTCTGCGCGCCAGCAGCGCCGCCCTTCCCTCGCCGGTTCTCCTTTCGCTCTTTGGGACTGAAACGTGTCACCTGCAGGGGCGTCCCACCAGCCCCCAGGCCGCGCGCAGCCCGGGGTGGCTGTGCCTCTGCCCAACACAAAACCGTACATTTACTTAAAACCTTTTTTTTTTCTCATCAGTTTCCATTAGTGTTCGTGCATTTGATGTGTGGCCCGAGACAACTCTTCTTCCAGTGCGGCCCAGAGACGCCAGAAGGCTGGACACCCCTTGACGCATCTGCGCACCTGTGGGGTGACTTGTAGTAGTTAACTAATTCACCTGCGCAGGAAGCTGAGACCCTCAAGAATCAGCTCGGGCGGATTTTCCCTTCCACTGGTGACTGATCTCACTAATGCCACTTCTCAGGGGAGCCTTCTTGTCCCACTAATTTCTGACAGCACACTTTTAATAGATACTAAGTTCTGTTGTAGGACCTGTTTCAGAACGATTCCATTTCTTTTTAGAAAGTTCGTTGTAGCATACTTTCAAAAAGTGTCGCTTTTTTCAGTATTTTACTTTCTGACAGTGACTTGGATGTTTTTATGTCTTGAATATGCTGCACACACCATACAACTCTGGGTCGCACTGAGTTGTCCTGTCTGGCACAGAGTCACAATTATCAGATGTTAAATTCTTTAAATGACCTTTGCAAAGTTTTTCTTAGTTTTTTTTCCCCCTTTCATCCTACCAGGTAAATTTAAAAATTCTGTCACACATCAATACTGAGAATTAACAGAAATCCAAATGTATTTTAGAAGTTGAGTAAATGCATTTTGGGGGGTATACTAGATTTAAAACTTGCACAGGATTTATGTGAAAATAAGCAGATCTAAAATGCCTGCAAAAATGTATGCTAAGTATTTCGAACCTGTTCCCTCTGAGAGCTGACCCATTTGCTCAGGAAACGTTTCTCTCTTACAGTGAACACAAGGCCAATTTAGCTTCTGTCTAAGCGATGATTAACTGTAATTATCGGGCTCCAAATAAGTGCTGTCATTAAATTCAATTATAAAATAAATTAAACATATTTCTGTCTTGTTTTATCGACAAAGACATTCAGTGGGACGTCTTTGGTCTCACTTTTGAGGCTCTGTAAGTTTTAGTGAATCACATGCCCGGAGCAGCCTTTTCAGAAAGAAATTTTTCAGTGCTAATGGTTAACTGGAGAAATACCCCTTGGAGGAAGTTTGCGTGCCAGGTCTGGAATAAACTCTTCCCCAGACTCACTGTGTAATGTGGATTTTCTTTAACTTGTCAATCTCCCTCTGGAAACGCTGGGACCCCAGACTCACCCTCCTTGCTGCAGACAGACCTGCCCCCAGCCGTCTCCGCAGCCTGCGGTGCTGTTCCTCATGCTGCCACCAGGTGCCGCTGTTCCGGCAGAGAATTTTGTCCCGGGCTTGGCCGGTTTCCTCTTGCCCGGATTCGTAAGGGGTTGGGAAAGGGATGGCCACGACGCATGACCCCCACCTCCCAATCTAAGCGAGGCCCAGTGTGCACCTCACTGGGGACCCCGAATCCCACAGATCGTCTTTGATTAGCCGTTTAATTTTACAGCCCAGCGGAGTTGGGCCAGGCCTAACCCCAGAGGGTCCAGTCCTGAGCCTGACGGTCAACAACTGGTCAGCTCCCCTGACAGTCCCAGGTTCATTGTCTGGCACACGGGAAGGGCTCCGTAGACACCCTCTGGCCGCTGATCACGGCGCTGAGCGGGGCGGCTCCCTCGGGACGACGCATGGGATCCTCCTGAGCCTCCACCGTCGTCTCCGCCATCTCACGCGGGCACGGACCCAGTGGCACTGAGGCAAGACCGCCTTTCCCTGTAATTGAGGGCTCACGGGAATGAACAACTCCAAAGGCATCGTGTTTCCCGGCCTGCTGGGGAGGGGCGCAGAAGACCCACCAGCATGCCGGTAAGTGATTCGGTCACTGAGGTCAGCAACCTGGAAAGAGCCACCGTTGGTAACTCGACGTTCACCTTTTTGTCATTTCAACGCCTGGTCTCAGCAGCTGTGCGTGGGTCTGAAATTAAGGGTGTGACCATTCAGTCCCACCTGTAGGGGCGGCTGGGCAGCGTGACTGGCCGTGCAGGGAAGGGCAGACCGGCAGCTGGTCAGAGACCGGCCCCCCACCGGGTCTGGGCTGAGCTCTGTGAGGGCGAGGCTTCAGAAGTGCCTGACACACCTGTTAGGAGACCTTGAAAGGAGGCCGCCCCCGAAACCACCTGCACAGGGTGAGGCAAGAGCCAGCTTTTGGCTGCCCGTAGGGAAAAGAGTATAATAGTTACTAATCGTAACCGAGAGTGAGTCCTGTTTCACATGCTCACAGCAGTAAACCTACCATCTCCCCCCACCCGGTGTATCAAATGGTATGAGAAAGGGCTCCGAGGGCCCTTGCAGAGCAATGCCCACCAGCTTCTCCAGAGGTTACAGTAGCAAACACAGTCTAACTCACTGACACTGAGCCTGCTGGCAACAGATGGGAGAAGAGCATGGTATTTCCACCTTGTCACGGGACAGCCTCCGAAGAGCCATCAGGGCGAGAAATCAGCATGTGGACACGCCTAACACGCGTGTTCAGCTCCACCTTTCCCACGTTTAGGGGGTGGCCACAGCAACCTCGGTTCTGCCTCTGAAGGGCGCTCTTGCCACGGCGTCCCCGTGGTGTCCTGGCAGCCCCTCCTCTGACCTGTTTTCGGCGCTGGATCTGTGCTTCCAGCATCTTCCATTTGCCTGCTGACCTCGGACTCCCCAGAAGGAAAGACTCTCTCCTGTCTTGGGAAAGCCCCTCCCCATTGGCGCCGACCGGCTTTCCCTCTGGGACATCGCAGAGCCGCCCACACCTGGTCATCATCTTCACATGAAGAAGGGACACTTGGCTGAATCGGGGACATGGGACACAGGACACTGGTTTGTCTCACGGCCACAACACAAGGACAAATGGATGATAATCGTGTCACTAGGTGAACGGATGCACCTTCACTCTGATTGCAAACAAAATAGCAATGGATGCTCAGGTATGAAGAGCTTTTCAGTGTGTGAGGGGCAGCAATTAAGAAACTATTTTTAAAAGCAAATAGAGGCAGTCAAAATATTCAAATCATTCTTACTGTTTTGATTTCAATGATAGCATTTTCCATGCAGGAGCATTTCTGACATACGAATGCCCGCACCAGTAGCACTCAGATATAAAAAACCCTGAAATGCGTTTCTGCAGGCTTTTCTCTCTCTCTGAAAAAGCAGTTGTAACACTGCGCACACCGTCTCCAGCCCGCGTGCCTGCTGAGAGTGAAGAGGGAAGCCGGATCATTTACAAAACTAAAACGCCTCTTCAAAGGCAGTGGCGTCTTCCGGGGCAACCACGGCGCGAGGGGCAAAGCCGTGAAAGCCGAGAGAGTTGTGCGGAGGTTTGTGCGTGTCTCACAACCCCGCGGTTCGCTGTGCCCTCCTGCTCGGTGGAGTCGGGCTTCTAAGCAGAGACGGTGTCACCAGACACTTGGGGAACTGATGGGGCTGGAGAATCCAGCTGGGACTCCTGAGGCAGCCAGGACCCCAGGACCAGCGTCGGAGTAAGACACCGCACCCCTGACGACCTGAGGAGAACCCCGATTTCTGAGAGGAACCCCTCCATCTGCCCAGGTCCCGAGAGGGGTCCCATGGTTGGTTGAGAAAGGGAAAACTTTCCCCATTCTATGATCACCAGAGAGAAACTGTCTTTTTCCTTTTTTGAAAATATATGGAGTTTAAAAGTTCAGAATTCTGGTGAAACGAAGGGCTCATTTTTCCAGCACTCACACTGTAGCGGTGGCCTCTCCCTGTGGCCACTCAATGCCCCGTTCTTATTAGAAACCCCTCTTTGCCGCAGCTGACGAGTCCAGAGCTGGGAGGCTGGGTCTGCGTGGTGACTGGATCATAGAACGTAAGCGTTATTTCCAGTTGTATTTTGCTCCCGGTGCACAGGACCCAGAAAAGAAACCTGTCATCCGTGCACACGACCAGCGACTCCGATGGACCAGAGCATGCCAGTGGACTGCCGGCCAGGCCAGCTCCCCGGGCCGTGCAGGGCGCCGCCTCGTGGCCGCCGGCCGCATCTGCAGGACAACTTCGCCACCTCCTGTGCGCACCGCTTCCCCGCCGCCTGCACCGCTTGGGTTCCCTGTGACTCTCCGCCCCCAAGCCTACATTTCCAAGGACATTTCAGGGCACGTTTCCAGAGCCAGCAGCTCTTCCTGCAGATGTAAGCAGTTCCTCGGCTGAGGATAGTGATGCGGAACAGAGATGCTTCTGCCAGAGAAACGCCTCTGTTCTCTGGACTCGTGCTTGCCCGCGCGTTCAGACAGACACGTGGCGCTGGACTTTGCCCATGTGGGGTCATGACCCGGAGGGCAAAGGTCGGGTGTTCTCCTGCAGGAAACCACTGAGACCCCAAGGGCGGGGCCGGACTGTGAAAGGTGCGAGGGCACCCTCAGTGACGCGGACGTGGAGTGGAAGGGCAGTTCTGCAGGGTCAAGACCCAAACGGGGAGGCTGCTGCAGAGCCTTCCAATGAAGCACCAGCAAAGACACCTCATCAACCCCGTTTTCAGGGGGTCCTGTCAGACCCCCTTGTCCCGGGCACTAAGCACGCACACGTCACCCTCGCCCCGTGCCCAGCTCTGGGGAGAAGCTCCTCCAGCCACCGCCAGCCGCGGGCCTCTCCCTAACACCTAGAGAGGGGACCCTGTTCTTTGGTGCACAGTGCACCTGGGGCAGTTTGGGTGACCACGGTGGGTTTTCCCTTGCACTGGACGCCTGTGAACGCCTGCACATCAACCTGATCTTACTTCCCCTTCATGGCAGCTCCTTCGGGGCACAAGCGTCCCATTGGCTCCCACCATGTCACAGGTGTGGGAGATGAACCCCCAGCATCTGCAGGCATGGAGGCTCTGTGTTTATCTGTCACAGCAGCTAAGGTCACCTCCGCTCGCACACGTTGGAGTGTGTCAGGATGCCAGTCATGCCAGGCTTCTTCCGTGGTGCGCGTGCACACACACACACTTGTTTTCAGACAAGTTAAAAGTCTGCAAATTCTGCAGTGTTCACACAGATTCAACTGTTCTTTTTGAAAAGAAAATGTTCCCCAAACTATCACAAGCCTTTGGCTAATTTTCTGAGACTGAAAAGTGGGCTCCCTCAGTTTTTTCCTGTGCCCTTGTCTTTTGTGAAGGAGAGAATTGTCGTTGGTCCATGCTCCACAACTTCGAGGCCATCGTTTAACTAGTAAACTGTGTGCCCGTGTTCACAAATTAGATCTTAAAACCAGCTGTTCCAGACATAAAAAAAAAAAATACCATTCCATATGGCTGCATGAGAGGAATGAAAGAAGTGGAATAGGTTTTCTCCTGACCGTAAGTAATAATTAGCCACCACCCTTCCCAGAACTGTTATCTCGGCACCGTCTGCGTTTCAGCAGCACGGATCTCCGGGTGAAAGTTCTGTGACTTAGTTAGAGCATCTTGTAGCTACAAGATGCTATTGGTGTACTGGACATTTAACTATTCCGAGGTTGGGTCCCACTCAAGTGTTCAGCTCGAACTCCCACCCAGGACTCTGTGACTACACACAGGTCACAGACGCTCGTGGAGGGATCGGTTTCTGAGACTGCAGCTCCCTGGCAGCACCTCCTACTTAACCTGAACATCTCACTTTCCCCAAGAACACACCCGCCCCCCCAACCCCCCAGTAGTTAACAGGCCTTTCCTGAGTGCACACGCCGTGTCACGAGGAAAGGCTGGATGTCACCTTCAATGTCCCAGCCACTGCACTGCTCTGGGTCACTTTGCAACAAGGGTGCTGTGTGGATAATAGAGGCGTCACTTCAGGTTATGGGACCCTTGCCCTACATTCCTGAGTCGTGTGAGTTCCCCTATGACAACAACCCCCTCCCCCAAATTCCTCCACGTGCACCTTCCGGAATAATGTTCTCGAGATGCACTCGGAGACTTGGAGATGTCCCATTGTGTGGCGTTTGAGTGGTCCACACCCCCAGGACCCACTTTCAGCAGCACCTGCTATTGTGCTTCTTATCAGGCAGCTGCAGGCTGGGCCTTGCGCGCCCGCTGAAAATTATATTCCCTGGCTGACAGATGTCCTATCTCCTTCAAAAACTTCAAGGATGCCTGTGCAGTTTGGGACTTGAAAAACACTCCACGATATCTTAGTTATTTCAGCCCCCCACCAGACTTAATGAAATTTTAACTACATTTTAAAACTGTATTTTTTACGCAGCTCCATTGAAGATGGACCATTTTGCATAATTTTCGCTATGGCCATGTCACGAGTTATTTCATATTTCCATATCACAAGATTGCACAAATAAAACAGTTTGACTCTCATGCCTTCAAATACTCCTGTGGGATTCTTCCAGAGACGAATCCACTTAACAGTTGCGCTTTCCTCACAGGAGACGCCCACGTCTGCAGACGATGTGGACCCAGCGCCAGCGCGCCGGCCGGGAGTGGGTTGCAGAGTGTTTTAAAGTTGACCCTTGATTACGTCCCGTTCTCTCCTTGAATCCCTACTTTCTCTCCCTGCCTTTGTACAGACACTCCCAGTCGGCTTCCAAACAAACTCCACTCTGTCCCGCATGTGAAGGACTGGGAGAAAGGAGGTAACACCTGCTCCTGAACTGGATTCGTTCCTCCTCCTGCTCCTGCAGCGGAGTCTCTGCCTCGATCTCTCCAACCAAACTCCTGAGACGCCGCCTCCGCCACTCCACACCCCACCGGCTGAGCCGATGGCCTCCCGGTGCCGTCCCCGCCGCTCCACAGAAATCGCTCTGATGTCCAGCAGCCGCTCCGCCGTCCTGAGCAATTTCCTCCCTCGGCTTCTGGACGAGGACCCACTGTGGCCTCCCACCGCGGCTGGCGCCTCCCTTCTCCCCTTTGGGAGGGCCCCTCTGCGGACTGTGTGGGAAGGATGTACAGTCGTCAGGGTTGTGCCTCAGTTTCTCCTCCAATCAGTGCGTCCTTCTCCCTGAGAACCACAGCTAATTTGATGCCTTTCCTGCAACCGCTGTGAGGAATCCAGATCCCCCCATCCCCGCCCACCGCCCCCCAGCCAGCGCTCCCAGCGCACCTGGACCTGCCCTTCCCACTCCAACCGCAGGAAGTCAGGCCCCGCCTTTCCAAACTGGTCCCGTTAACAACGTGAACATGGGCCACCCCTGCCCAGTCACCCAGGCTGATCTCTGGCACTGATTTTGTTTCCTCTCTCTCCTCCAACAGACCCATCCGATTAATCGTCAGGTTTGTTCCGTGTCAGCTCCCAAAGCTCCTGAACTCGCCCACACCTCAGGCCCGCCGCTGCCTGTCCGTGTCCCTGTCTGTCCTTCTGAGACAGGGATGCTGGCCTCTGCTGACCGCCTGTTTCTGCTGAGCTGACTGGGACACCTCGGTGCGTCCGGTCCTTGTGCCCACCCCTCAGTGGGCCACGTTTCCTTACAGATGTCCACACCTTACTGCGGTCACACGGTTCACCTCCTTTCCGCCACCAGCTGAGTACTCCTTTTCCTCCCCTTCCCTTTCCTTTTTTTCATTTCCAGGAAGCCATCGCCTCTTCTCCTGGCATCTTGGTCCCCACACCTGTCCCCAGGCCCGTGTGCCCTCAACTTTACTGCGCTCACGGGCTTAGCGTCCAGCCTGGTCTTCAGGGAGGTGCCACTCCCTCTGAAGGGCCCCTTCAGTCCTCGAGTCTGGGTTCGCTAAGCTTTGTGCCAGGAAGTGCATTTAAGTGACAGATGCTTACAGAATCATTAAAAAGCTAAGAAATACGTTCAAGTTTCTGCTTCCAGGAAAAGGGCCCCTCGCCCCCACACAGCAAGGGCAGACGCAGTCCTCCGTCCTGGGCTCAGCTCACCGGCCACCACATTGGTGCCCACATGACCTCAGGTCCGGGTCAGGAGCTGCCCTGGGCGCCGGCCGCCCCCCCTCCTCGCCGGCCCCGAGCCTCCCCGGGAACCTCTCTGCCCAGGCTCGCGTCCGCTGGGCCCATCGGGACTCTGACCGGAGAGGCCTGGGGCGACGGCAAGAGCGCTGGTTCTGCAAGTTGTCCCTGGCCCCGGGGGCGCACTGGCCGGAAAGTCTCCCCAACTGTGAAGGGCCCTCGAAAGGGGCCAGTCAAGCGGGAAACGCGACTGGTGACGCCCACAGCTGAGCCTGTCCCAGCCCCGTCTCCTGTCGGAAGGTCCGGGCAGTGTTGGTGCCGAGGGGATTCCCAGTCAGCGTTGACACCGGTGGCGATGATCCCCAGCGTGACCCCTCCCTGCGGCCACGTCCTTCTCCACGCGGAAACCCTGTCGTTCCTGCCCTCGGGAGCTAAAGCCCTCCCTCTGCGGAGAGGCCAGGTCGCTTTTAGTGCAGCATAGACAAGAAAAACTCACGACGAGATTGTTGGTCCCGGTTTCTGTTGTGACAGATCCGCCCCTTTTCAATGCTGGTGCAGGGCAGAGACACGAGGCCAGACGCTCGCTCCCAGACAGGTTGGTGCCCACAAGGTGGTCTGAGCCCTGTCTGAAGGGATGTCATCGAAGGGCTGATTGCTCGTGAAACACACTCAGCCACTTGAAAGGGAACACAGCAAAGGAGGGCATTGACGCAGCTTCTCACGAGCCTCGTCTGCAAACAGCCTATTTTATGTGCAAAACCACGTCCGCAAAGCCTCCCACTAAAACCAGAAGTGCAATTGTGAGTTTGTTAGTGACGATCCTTGTCTCCCGAGGGCTCTCGGGAGAAGTGAAATGTTCGGGAGGGAAGACACGCAGGCCCGGTGACGTCAGCCTTGTAAGCCCTGAGCTCCAGTCTTGCCAGGTCTTGACAAAAAGTAATTACTTCCTTTATTTTGCCCAAGGGCTACATTTCTAATGAGAAAAAAAAGGAAAAATAAAAGTCTCTGAGCGCGTGTGGAGTTAAATGTGGGAATGAGTGGGGGAGCTTCATTTCTGAACAGTCATATAAACCCAAACCGAGATTAATTGCTTACTTCCACGCCGAAACGAAGAATAAAGAGAAGTGTTTTTTTCCATATGAATTGCTGCTTTAAATTATAACACACATGCCCACACATTATGTTGTTTTAAGAATTATGAATAATTCAGCTCGACTTCACGATGATTAAATATTTGAAAGGAGAAAAAGGGGAAGAAGTTATATTTACTGAGAAGTGGATTTTTACTGCAGCAAACGCCAGTGTCTGAAATAGAAGTGGGACCGCGTGTGGGCTCCCTGGCTCGGGGGCTGCCGGGAAACTCTGGGGGCTGATGGCGAATAGAGGTTCAGCGGCATGCCCGTGTCATACGCGTCTGCAGCCCCAGGAGGAAAGACGCCATCCCACCCTCCCAGAGGGGAGGAGTGTGGGGGAGGGACTCTGCGGGCTTCAGCACACCTGGATGCTGTACACTGATGCTCAGGTGACGCCGGCATGACTCGGATCTTTATCGGTACCTTGGTGGGGACAGACCTCACGCACCTGCGTAACTGCATCCACTGATGGTCTAGGGACCTGGTCCAGGAAAAAGACGGCAGGCCCAGGTGAGTTCTTCTAGAAACTGAGCAGAGACAGAGAGGAAAGCAGCCCTAGCGAGTGGTCCCTGGGAAAGGCCACCTGCTGGAGACCCGGACAAGGCGTCAGACCCATGAAAACCACGGAGAAGAAATGTCAGCGCAGGACGAAGAGTCAAATGGGATCCAGAGCCTTCGGACAAAACCAGAATGTGTCTGAGAGTCGGTTAAAACCTTCCCACAAAGGGCCAGGAAGACTCCCAACCGAAGAGTGGAATGAGAACTGGTATGTGGCAGCACTGCCATGAGTGAACTACCGGGATTATCCAACAAAGTCCTCAGAGCTGCCGTGGAAAAAATGCTTCAGCCAGTCACTCGTGGAAATGCTTCGAACAAGTGGAAATGGAAAGCTTCAGCCAAGAAACATTCTCAGCAAAGACACACGGATCCAACACAAACTCTAGAGGTAGAAAACAGAAAAATTGAGTTTCAGCACTCCGTGGACAAGTTCAACATCAGAACTTGAGGGACAGAGCAAAGAGCCGGCAGACGAACAGGGAACAACAGAAATAACCTAATTTGAGACACAGAGAGAAAAATAGGCTAACAAAATAATATTAATAGAATTGAACCTCAGGAACATGTGAGACTATAAGAAATACCTAATATTTGTGCCATCGAAGCCCCAGAAGAGGAAATACAGGCTGGGCCGTAACAAGAGCTTGAAACACTAGTGGCGGGAACTCCCCCGGTGACAGCACGCAGAACCTGCAGACTCGAGAGCGAGCAAACCCCAAACGGCAGAAACACAACAACAGACTTCACAACGAGGCATCGTAACTAAGTTTCTGAAAACTAAAAAGTCTTGCAAGTGACAAGAGAAAAAAATCATATTCTTTCTATAGGTGAGAAACAATGCAAATGACAATAGTTTTTGTCGGAAACTACACCACCCATACTTCAAAGAGGAAGTTGCGAGGTGAATTTAAACACACACTGAACTCAATGCAAAGTCAAAACCCACAGCCTGTTCAAACCGGGGGAACACGGGGAAAGCGGAACACGAACAGTGTGAACTGCAACACCAGACACATCCGTTAGAAGAGGAAACGTCTCACATCCATCATGTCACCCGAAACCCTAGAAGAAATGCAGAATGCACTCAGCGAAGCCAAACGTCGCACATAATAGAGATAAGATGGAAATCCACGAAACTGATAACAGAGAACAATAGGGAGCATCAGAGCTGGTTCTTCGATAAAATCAATAAATGGAGCAAACCCACAGTAAGACATAAAATCAAAGAAAGAGAACAAATTACTGTTACGAGGAATGCTGAAGGACCATAATGGCGCATAGTCTGTGATCAGCTGCAGACATGCATTCGCCAAACTGGGTGAAATGGGCCACTTTCCCGCAAAACAGAAATCACCTCCATTCATCCAATACGGGTGGACAATGTAAACAGCCCTATATAGCTTTTACATTTGATTTGTGACTTAAAATGAATAAATAAAAGAAATCTGCCCAATTTCAACAGAAAATACTACAAACGTTTCACAGAAAAACGAACAAGCATCCCACACCATCGCTTCCACAGAACAGAAGAGGCGGGAACTTCATTCCATGAAGCGACGGCACCCGGTTCCAAGCCCAAAGCACAGAAACTGCAGACCCTGCGTCCCTCCCAAATCCAGACGCAGACGTGCCACAGTTCCACCGTGACAGACGGCTCAACAAACTTGGGAGTATCTAGTCCATGAAACACTACTTAGCAATATAAGGGGAAAACACGAAAGCAGAAAGCCAACAAACAGACAAAAAACAAAATGTCACAGACCTTTGGATTTCCCTTAACAATCCCGAAGGGCAAAACTCTGGACTCAGGGAGCAGGTGTGGTGGCCTCAGCCGCCAAGCAGGTGATGGGGCAGGAGAGTCCAGAAACGCCACTGTTTGTCACAGGTCAGTGTTCACAGCCACTTCAGGACGCTGTTCTGCAGACGTGCAAGACACTACCCAGGGGAGATGTGTGTAAATAACACGCCACGGTCAGCCTCATTTCTTTCAGCTGTGTGTGAGTTTACCATTATCTCAAAATGCAAAGCTTAATTAGAACAGAAAGGGCTGTCACTCTCCTCCTCTGCCCTCTGGCTAAAAGCACCAGCGAGTTGTGATTCACACACCACACACCACACACGCCACCACCCACCACCACACACCACACACACCATCACACATGCCACCACACGTGTCCTCAATCACCTGGGAGTTGGTCCACCCCACCCTCACCCTCGGTGTTGCTGTCTCATTGACCTGCTCTTTCTTGCTTTTGCCTCTTGTTTAAAAATATCCTGATTAAAGTTTAACATTTACTCAACTGACTTTCCGTTTACATAATAGATTTATACAGTACATTTTTCATGTTAGGGTTTTATTTTCAAACCAGAACTTTTTTCTCAAAATGATATGTAATAAATACGGATACAAATAGGTGGCTTCTGGCTCTGAGTCACGCTTAGAAAAACCTCAATTAGAAATATTAACGACCTCTGTCTGAAAATTAAGAATCTAATTTTACTGCAGTGAGACTGCAGTCTGCTTTACAACGAGAAATGTCTTTCCTTGGGAATGCAAGCCTGGGCCTCCCCCCCACACCGCAGGGTTTGGACAAGCACGTAACCGCTCCGTCTTGAGGTCCGCAGACGAAAACGGGAAACAGTAGCAGCACCTGCCCCGGGGGCTTGTCGTGGGGAAAGGATGAGAAAAGGCTGGACAAACGCCCGGGACTGCGTGCCAGCCTTGCGAAGGCTTTTGTCAGCGTCGTTTCTGTTGATGGAAACAGAATAAGCAAACCAAGATACCTTTTCCTGCCTACAAATCTGTTCCGTGGACAGAAAGACGTACTTAGTACCTTAAAAAACACATTTTCCTTCATGCCGTCAGCCTCGAGGGTGGCTGGTGTCCGAGGCCTTTCACACACCAGCCATCCTGCCTTTTCCTGACCCTCAGCCTCCAAGCCATGCCCGCTGGGGCACCTGGCAGCCACCCTGGTGGCCTCTGCTCTCCTGTGCCGAGGGCCTGGCCGCTGTCTGCTGGCCTGGTGACATCCTTCTCAACCTGTCCATGACCAAGTCATTCACAAGCAGATGGCCGCTGAGGGCCTCCCAAAGAGCCCCCCTGACCGGCTAACATCGGATTCACGGTGCCCAATTCACAGATGCCCTCGAAAGCCTCCTTCTCTCTGCCCGGAGTCCCACTGTGCAAGGGACTGCTCGCTGGTCACCACCTCGTCCTGCTGTTCGCCCCGGAGGCACCGCCCACACCACCCCGCATGACCCTCCCGAGAAGGCGGCCAAGCCTGGTCACCCCCCAGGCCGCCTCCCCTCCACAGCAGGCTGACAGTTTTCAGCCGTTACTGTGGGAAGCAAGTTTTCCGAGACCCTCCTGCGCATCATTCGGCCCTTTGAATTCTGTTATGGTTCCATGTCCAAAGGACTAAATATGATCTATTTTCGTATTTTAATAGTCTGTATAAGATGATTTAAGTAGATTCAAGGAACCTTTGGTGGTTTACCCCTCTGACCCAAGATGATGGACCTGGGTTTCCAATCCACAGTGGGTTCTGGAGCTGGTGGCCCCAAATGCCCCTCTGTCGCCACCCAGTGGTGTAGGCGGTCCCCCCCAACACACGAGCTCTTCCCAAAATCCGTACTCCACCACATCGTGGTCACGTCCGGGGCCTTTTTATAGAACTCCATTAACTTAGGATAATGCTGAGGCAAAGGATTGGGAATGGGCATCAGCAAAGTAAATATATATATTTGCAGAAATCGAACATCTGAAAGAACATAAAGAAAACCACGTTGAAAGTTATATGCTAGCAAAATAGATCATTTAATTCAGAACTTTTCCAAATGTATTCAAAATGCACATATTTCCAAGGGACTTTTTTCCCTAAATAGAATTCATTTATAAAAGCAAAAACTACTTCACTATCTATAAATATTGATTAAAATAAATATATCAGACTTTTAGATACTTGCCATTAGAACAAATGGTTTTTGTTTGAACCTTATCTACTCAAAGGGTTTTATACTTTGCTATTTTTTCTAAAATGTATTTGGGACAAAAATGATATTGAAGAAGTTGATAAAAATCCAGGTCGACTCATAAAGTTTGAAACTACCATCTATTTGTGTGGAGTAAATGTGTCGGCAGCTCAAAATAGCATGCCTGGGAGAAAAATGGAAGTTGCCCACAGAATTGGCCTGCAGGGCAATCGAGTTTTTTCTGTGATGATTTATCGAAAGCATTGTATGCCTCCGTCAACACCAGAGCAGCTCGGGTGCAGGTTCCTGATGACTTACCGAAACAGAAAATTCAGGGAAATTTAAAGGGAAACCCCAATTCCATGTTACTCACCAATAAATGCTGGCTACGATGTAGCACATTGAAATGATCTCACGTAACTCAGAATCAAGTCGGGCAATCACAGTGCGGGGCGGGGGGTGGTGTGCGCACACTCTCTCTCAAGCCTACACTCTCAGAAGTCACACACTGTTTAAGGGAGCAATCACTATTTTGGGGAATGCTTTTGTTTTCAAAGTTTATGTTTTCATGGACATTTTTAAAGGTGCGAGTTGGCGATGTGGAGGAGCCGGCGAGATTCAGCCCTCGCCTCTCGACCGGAGGAGTGCCCGGGTCCCACGGCAGGGACCACAGGGGAAGAAGGTACCAGAACCAGCCTCGGGGGAACCAAAACCGGCCCCTTTCGTCCCCACCTCCTGCGGGCAGAGTCCTGCCTCAGAGGGACAGAGTCGTGTCTTGCACGTCTTCTGTGTAGCCCTGTCCTGGGTGCCCAACATGGATGTGAGACCACCTGCAGCGTGGCCCGGGCCCCCCTTCCTCCCCTTCCCGGCTGTTCTGGTCCGCCCTTCAGAAGAGCATCTCAGCTCTTCACCAAGTGACGCAGCCTGTAGAACACAGTGCAGGGCAGGTCGCCGGCAAGGAAATGAAAATGTGAAGAATGAAATGAAACATTTCTATGCCACAGGCTAGAGTCAGTCACTGGTAGTAATTTCATAGATGTTTGCTGTTTGAGAGATCACTTACCAGACTTCCTTATAAAATGAAACTCAGTGTTCTTAAGTGGTTCCTGAGTATCGGTTAGTACAGTTGTAAGTGTTCCCTCCTTTAGCATTACGTGAGTGTCCATTCACACAGTTTAAAGCTCTTCCTGGATATAATTTTTATAGCGTTTGGTCCAAGATATGCACCAAGAACAGTTTTCTAGATGGCATGAAATTATACAGACGTAGGAAGCTAACCGCAGGCGTTAGAATTTACTGAGAACTTAACGTGTGAGACAAGCGATGCCCAGCTTAGGTGGTCTGGGGCAGGTGCCATGGAGGGGTGGGAATGAGACCTGCCCCTTCCTCCAGGGGCAGAGAACTCCCTGTTCTGACCCGTCTGCAGGGGACTTCGGCTCCGCTGAGGAGTTCCTCCCATTTCTCCTCTTCCTCAGACAGAAACGCCCACACCTTCTACGTCTTGGCTTTCCGAAAGGAGCTGTGTGGTGAACACATACGAGTCACTGAAAACCGTCGTTAATGGCACGGTTTCACGAGTCACCTCTCTTCGACGGATAGATGTGGTCTCGTCTGCCTCCTCTCCCAAGATGTCACTCTCAGTTCAGGGCCAAACCAGCCTCTGAGTCGAGGCTGTCACAGCGCACACAGCCCCGAGGCAGGACCTGTCAAAGCTGCATTTTTCATTTTGCCATAAAAAAATCACATTTCTCAAACCTTTGGGAAATACCTTAAGTACAAAATTGTAAATATAAATAAAGGAAGATAGGGGTTTTTGATCATCCACAGGAAGTTGCTTTTGAGACACAAGGGGAACTTATTTTTACTCGAAGCAGATCCATTTTCATTAGAAGAAAAGAGTATTCATTTTATTTAAGCAAAATAATTTTCAAAACATTTAATGACACCTTTAAGAGAAACAAACAAAAAACAGTGGTTTTAAAACTTTAACTTATATGGTTGTTAGTGCCTGAAAATTGTCCCCTAAAATGCACGTGTGGAGGTCCTGAGACCATGACCTCATTTGGGAATCGGGTCACAGCACACACAGTCAGTTAAGGTGGGGTCACACTGGAGCAATGGAACATAGCACGTCCTTTTAGAAAGGGACACCCCCACGGGGACAACGCTGTGTGACAGCAGCCCTAGCAGTCATTTCCATTTATGTCCTTCCAGAAGAGTCTTCCGTGACCAGAGCTGCAGCTCTGGCAGAGGAGTCCAGATTGTCACTTGCCCCGACTCCTCGAGCTACAATGACAATGACCTCGAATTCTGCATGTGAATGTTTTTATCATGTCGACAGTTCCTGAAGCCCAAACCACGCCCACCCAGGGCCACAGAGTCCGTGGCACCAGGACACAGACCAAAGCCACACAGGCGTCTTCCAAGCAGAAGAAGGGGAGGAGGTGAAGGTCAAGTTCGTGAGGGTCCTCAGCACCCTCCTTGGTGACATCCTGTCCTGGTCTGGGGAGCCCCTGCCCCACCCCCACCACCACCATGAATTAATGGGGGTCCCCAAATTTCTTCCCAGGGTTGGCGACATCGACGACCAGACCAGCTCCGTGGGAAGCAGGCACAGCACGAGCTCAGGGCCGAAATAAAACCAACTCATTGTGTGCCTGAGGCCACTTCCACGTCGGTGCAGGGGACGAGGGTGGGGCAGTGACTGTCACACACGCTGGCTTCCATCTTATTTCCACATACCGATCCAGAAACCGCTGCTGCAGGTGCCCGGGAGGTGACTGTCCCTTCGCAGAGGCGTGGAGGCCCCCTGGGTGTTAGCAGTGCCACCCGCTGGGGCCGATCACCCGACCCCACCGGACGCCAGCTTCGGACGGACTGAGGGTGAACATTTACCCAGAGGAACAGGCTGCAGACACCGGCGTGGCCAGGGCTGCGTCAGCAGAGAGAAAGCAGGAGAGTCCGCGTCTCCTGTTCCTGCCGGAAGCCATTTGCATGTTTCCACAAATCCGTCCTGATGTCCCACGAGCTGCTGTCACCCACTGCAGGCTGTCCCTGTCTTCCAGCCACCACTTGTCTCCCCCCGAATGCGGGAGAGGGGGACACACCTGAGCAAAGGCACGCCCAGCGGACGGTGGAGGCACAGTGCTGGGCAGCTGCCCTCTCCCACCCTGCCTCTTCCACTGGCCACAGCTTTGAACTGCAAAGGGTGCTGGAAGGGCGGCCCTTTGCTGGATTGCCACATGTCCTCACAAAGCCAGGGACAGCAGGTGAAGTGAGGAGGGGATTGGGAATGAGTGTACTGTCACCCCTGGGACACAGGCACCCCTCTTCCTGGGCTTCTTTCAGCATGATCTCATCACCTCCATCGCTGGCCAACGCCAGAGACAGTGTGGAGCCTTCCCCGAGCTTGCGTGGCCCCCAGACATATTGCTCCCCTGAAACGCTCACCCAGAGCCGCATTCTGCAGGCTCTCCAATCCCCCGTGAGAAAGGGAAGCGACAGGAGGTGGAAAACAAGGATGCAGCCCTGGAACTGGAGCTGCCTCTCGGGGCAGTGACAGCCACCGAGACTGAACGGACTCAAGAGAACTCGAGGCTCCCAGAGATTTCACCGTCTGTCCTAATGTCCATCTGTATGGCCCAGAAGCAAACCTGATGCTTCCATGCGGAACAGCCTCTCCTCTCTCCCACCCCTGACCTCGGAGCCCTGCCCCCTCCCTCGGAGCCCCGCTGGCCCGCACCTGCTGCGCTCCTCACCCCTCCTGCAAACGCCGGGGCCTCCACACACACACCAAGGCTAAGTTCAGTTCACTCTACGCCCTCCCCTGCTGCACGGTGACGACAGATGAACACCTTCCTGCCCACTTACCTAGCATCCAGCTTTGGGAGCATCTGTGCAGGTGAAGACAAGCCCAAAGAGAGAAGGGGACCCAGGCCGTGCGTCACCGAGGGGCCCTGGCATGGGACACGAAGGAGGCGGAGTCCAGAGCCTAAAGAACATCTGTGTGCACAACATGCCTCTGTGATTCTAGCAACACACACGGGCAGAGACCCAGGACGACCATGGCGACGGGGCTCTCGTCCCTCTGACTAAGGTTCTCCTTGATGTGGCCCGAGGCTGGGCTTCCCCGGACAATGAGCTGAGCAGGGGCAGCTCAGCCGGGAGGTGGCACGGGCCAGGGGTCAGCAGGGGTGGGGTCACCGGGCAGAGGTGTCCACTGTCCCCCAGCACCATGAGGTGTTAGGTGTAGTAGGATTTTTCCTGCTGCTTCATAGAAAAATTTTCTTTCATATACAAAAACAAACCTTGTGTAAGTCCTGCCCCTATTTATCGGGACCTCGGGCTCTTCCCTGTGCATTCTCAATGGAGAACTTCAGAACCACACCTTGCTGTTGATCGACGCCGAGCATCTGGAGGGAGACCCCTCTCCTGGCGCCCCCCCCCCCAGCGCCGGCAGAGTCTAGAAGGCAAGACTGTGTCTTGTTCTGTGTTATTCCCCAAACAAGCAGCAGAGTGGCACACCCACGGCATTTGCCCAACAAACATTCACTGGACAAGTGGGTTCTTACATCGCACGCTTCTCACGGTGCATGTTTCCCAAACGACGGCATTCTCTGCACACTAGGTGAGAGCACTTGGCTCTTGTAATGGTGTTTCACCGTCGAGAGAGATTTGGGGGTTTATTTTATCTTTTTGGAGTGCTGGGATCGCTGATGAGTTCACGACATGGCGCCAGGAAGACCAGCCATCCCTGACTCCTCCATGATCTCCCGGCACAGGACTCCAGCCGGAAGCCGCGTCTCAAAGGACTGGACCCATCCGGGGGGATGGGCCGCTGGCGCCGCAGAAGCTGAGCGGGAGTCCGTCCACTTGGAGAACCGGCCATTCCGCTGCAACTGGGCCGGGCTGCGAGGGCACCCACCCCGGATGCCAGCGGTCCCCACTGTGTGGTCTGGTTTATGGTCTCCACCAGAACCTCTAGCTGACCATTGTTTATGGCAGCTGTGGGCCAAGGCCGCCTCTGAAAATAGATCAGATTATATGCTCTCGGTTTATTCCCCTGACCTGCCTCCTACCCGCCTCTCAGAATGAAGACAGAGTTCTGATCACATTGAGTCGAGAAATAAATACCTTGTTACATAACGATCGATACCAGAACATCTTTATGTATTTATTTGTTTATTTATTCATTTATTTTTTAGCGAGGAGAAGGGAGGGAGGGGGAGAGAGAGAGAGGGAGAGAGAAACATCAGTGTGTGATTGCCTCTCACATGGCCCCCACTGGGGACCTGGCCCGCAACCCAGGCATGTGTCCTGCCTGGGAATCAACACTGAGACCCTTTGGTTTGCAGCCCATGCTCAATCCACTGAGCTAGACCAGCCAGGGAAAAATATCTTTATTATAATGCTGCTGATATAACTTTGATAACTAGGTTTTTAGAAGACTGTTCCATTTCTGGCACCACGGAAGTAGTAAATTATTCTGGAATATTCTCCCTCTTTCATTCCTCTTCAAATCCATTTCTTATTTAAAAATCCAGTTTATCTCACTGTGAGTCTAACTGGGCAACTGATTTCTAAGGCATCTCTCTCCGTTTATTTTGGGTCACAAGTAGCTGGAAACAGTGCTGAGGGGTAGCATCCCCGAGTGGGAGGGCACCTGCCGAGTTCATGAGTCCTTTCAAGTTGACTTGACTGTTTCTGTGACAAAAAAAAAATCCTTTTTATTAGGAATAATAGTCTGCGCTATGGAATATTGTAGGTCTCACAAAACACAACTCAATGTACATGTCATGTGGAAAGTGAACTTACTGCAAAGCATGATGCTTTGGGAAAAGGGAACCCCTTTGTCTTGATGCCTCGAAAACAAGCAGGCACACAGTGCTCCAGGGGCTGCACCCCATAGCCAGGGCAGGTGGAGGGGGTCCCGCAAATACAGTGGGAAATACGATTTCAGTCACCTTCAGTTCCCTTGGGTCTTCCCCCTAAACCCCCTCCTGGTCGGCTCCTATTTGAGGAGCCGACAACCCCTGGGAAGAGTGTGAGCTCTTCCTAATAAACGTCCAGCCTCCAAGTTGCAGACTTTCTGCTTCGAGTTCATACCGTTTCTTCGCCAGCAACAGGACGGGGTTCGGTTCTTTCTTTCTCATTCGCCGCTTCACTGATTTTAAGAAAATGCGTAAGGAGCAGGGATTGCAATTACATTCCCAAGAAATGCTCATTGATAATGCCTTCTGTTTGGCGTCTTCCATAATTTCCCTCTTGATCCTGGACACACAGGCTGGGGCGAAAGTAGGTTTACAGCTGTTCGTATGGAAAAGGATATAATTAATAAATAAGAATACAAGAGTAAACTCTGCTTCACATACTCACAGGGTAAACCTACTTTTGCCCGTCCTGTATAGGAATTTTGTGCACTTCTCTGGTTTGAGAAAAGTATCTCAATCAAAGAATTATTTAAAATATTTTCAGTTACCCAACTATCTATTTGACGACTTCATTTCAATGTCCCAGTCTGGAAGCAGCGGGGACGGTCCTGCCTGAGCAGGACCAGTGCAACCCCGCAAGGACACGCCTGGTGCGCACGCAGAACTGGGAGCAGGACTGAGCCCCTTTCAGAAGGGCCGCGGGCTGAGGGGGCCTCCTGGCAGAAAACCGCGCTGGCCCGCCTGGGAGGCTGGTACAGGCTCTGTGTCACCAAAGACTCGGGAACCAGCTGTGGCACCCCGGAGTGCCCTGGATGCAGTGACGAAGACCACCGCGAGGTGGCGCTGTTTCCTCGGTCCAAGGCCAAGGCCAGGGCCTAGGCCAGCACTCAGTGCCCTTAGCTATGAGGATGGATACTGGACGGGTGCGCGGGCAGGTGGAAGGACTCATGCGTCACACACTCCCTTTTTCGGCACCTCGGTGACAGCGTGTTTCATGCCCATGCCACAGGGACCTGGGTCGGGAGCCTGGGTGCAACCGCCCGGGGCTCGGTTTGCTCGGCTGCCTAGCACCCCCCACACCCCCTACCACAGACTCAGGGCGCAGCCATGCACAGAGGACCCGACCGACGTGGTTCTCTCCGCTGCAGAACGTTTCCCGTCTCCCAGGGCCCTCGTGCCTTTCTCCTAGCTGGACCGCGAGCACAGTGCAGCCCCTCCGGCTACAGTGAGCATTTAGGGCTCTGGCCTCGCACTGGCTTTTCCCGCGGATGCAGCTGGCCGGCTGCTCCCGGGTCCTGCTCCCACGGCCCCTGGGGCTGCCCGTGGGCCGTCCTGGGCAAGACGCACTTGTGGCTGGAAACCTGGGACTCGCTCGGACCCAGACTCTCAGCCCGGCCAGGTCACTGCGAGGTAACCACGCCCTCATGGGCACTTGAAGCCGAAATAAGGTCCACGTGAAGCTAGTTCAGAACATCCAGCTTGACACGTCTTTTGAAGACGACTTCTAAATGGATAAATATGTTTCCCTCTTTCTTTTTACTCAAGTACTTCCGCGGGGTCTTCTCATAACGGGAATCTATCAAATACGTTATAACATAGTTGATTAGCTCAAAAATCATAATAAAATTCCATAACCACATATATTCATGTATTTTTAATTTATGTATAATTAAATATGCATACCTCATAAATAAACACAGGTATATTGATTGTATGAAATGAGAATAACCAACATAAAATTGAGAAGTAGGTATCACTTTTGAACCCGAAATTGCACATCCATTTCACCCCCCGGCAAGTTTGCTTTTCTCCCATTTTCTCTCATATAACATTTCACTCAGCCTCACGAGTGACCGACTATTTTAAACTCTTAATATCTTTTCAGTTGTGAAAGTAGAAATGTTTTTCTCTTTAGAAATGTCACTTTGACACAAGACAAATTGTATCTCTCTTCACGATATAAGACCCAGATGTTAACACGGTTATTAAATTATCAGCCCATCGCCATGAGTACAGCTATGCAGACCCTTCCCACGCAACTTTTAAATACATTTTTAAATGAGTGTACGTGTGTCTGTGTCTGTATTCCTAACACACATGAGCAACAGCAAGGCATGTGTTTTCAAGCCACTTATTCCAGAACCACGACTGAGTGTTCTGTGTCCTTCCTTCATCGGGTCTGTTTTATGCTCCATTGCATCGAATGTCTCATGCACTTAATCATTTCGACCACACAACGGGCAGAGAAGAGCACTATAAGCAGGATTGAAATGAGAATAATCAACCCGAAACTGAGAAATCAATAGCACATCCATTTGAACCCAGAATTACACACCCACCCCACCCCACCGCACAGCAATTGGGCTCCTCTCCCCGTCAGAGACAGGTGCGTGCCACAAGCACTTGTGGGGAGGGCAGAATCTGTCATATAACCACTTTAAAATGTTTTTACTACAAGGAAAAAGCACATTGGGAGAATTTTATCCCTTTTTACAGCTGTCTTTATGGCAGAATTTACCTTTTTAATTTGTATTTGTACATTTATTTCCTATTTTAAAATGCCACAACGTGAAAAGGTTTACAATGAGGCTTTAAACGTAGAATAAAATAAGATTCATCATAAATACAGTTTACAAGCTGGAGATTCCAGGGTTTATGGGTAACATTCTAACTACTCCCTGATGAAGACAGAGCATGGGACTGAGAATTCAGATCAGTTTTCAGCCTGGCCAGTTCCGCGTGTGCCGTCATTTCTGCTGAAGTCACTGGTCAAAAATCTCCATGCTGGCATTAAAACAAAGAGAATTGGGAAAATGAAAATTCTGCTGTTCTATGCGAGCTTCATGGACCAAACGCCTGAGTTAAAAAAGTAAACTCAGGGCATCTTCAGCTGGTTTGTTAGTGTGTCTGGAAAAAGTAGGAAGGAGATCTTCAGCATCAACGATAGCAAAGACTATTACTTTGTTCCCTTTTTAGCTAAAAAAAGCTTAATTTTTTTTTTTTTGATGAGGAGACACTGCTGTATGCATCAATGAAACGAAGTTCAAAGGGACTATGTGGCGTCTGAGTAGAATCCCGTGGCCCAGGCACAGCGACAACAATGGCAAACACTTATTCACGGCCTACCGTGTGCTGCACACAGAGGACATCGACAACCCAACCGTGAAGAGGGACAGACTATAACACATGTGCAGCTTAACGAACCGCTGACCCCATGCCCAGACGGGTCAGCTCAAGACCCGAGGAAACGGCATCGTGCCCCCTACGTGCCTCCGCTCCCCCACGGTGAGTTACCACTCTTAACTGTGTGTTATCCCACTTCTTCTTCATTCCATCCCTTTCCATGTTTATGCCTAGTGCTAGTGCGCCTAATAGATTACTCACTTTTAAAACAGGCTTTCATGTGGTAGAGCAACTTCAGGTTCCCAGGAATGAGAAGGGCTGGTGGCAGAGGTTGAACTTCCTGCCCCGTCAGAGCCGGTGCCCTGTCCCTCCTCCCAGCTGCTCCAGGCAGGGCCCCCCGCTAGCCGGAGACCTGGAGATTATTGTGTCAGCAGGCAGAACGGAACACGGGCTCTGGTGCTTTGCTACAATAACCCACGGCCGGCTGCTTTCCAAGTCTGTGCTTGAGTCCTACAAGCAATGTGGCTTTCTGCTGTACATTAATTGAATGGTACTCAGGCAGTGTTATCTACACTATACTGATTACTTTGGTTATATTAAGACTTCCCCCGTGGCCTATACATGGTCAACACTAATCCATGATCCAGTGCCCTTCAAAATTAAATGCATCCATTTCTATTCATTTAGTGACATCTTGTACATCTTGAGCATAAATACGTCACCTATGCCCTCTTCCTTCAACAACACAAGAAAATAAAGACGAATTAATTTTTTTTATCTCCTCACTGTCATCAGCCATAATGTTTTTCTGGTATTATAGTTTTGTCTTGTTTTATTTTATTTTTATAGGTTTATTAGGATATACTTGACATATAACATTGTACAAATCTTTCCAAACATCTTCATGTTCTACCTTTTAAAAAAGCATACACTTGCCCTGGCTGGTGTAGCTCAGTGGATTGAGTGTGGGCTGCGAACCAAAGGGTGGCTGGTTCGATCCCCAGTCAGGGCACATGCCTGGGTTGCAGGCCAGGTCCCCAGTAGGGGGCACGTGAGAGGCAACCACACATCGATGTTTCTCTCCCTCTCTTTCTCCCTCCCTTCCCCCTCTCTAAAAATAAATAAATAAAATATTTAAAAAATAAAAAAGCATACACTTAAATGTAATAATCATGTTTACTAATTTCTCTATTCCTTTGCTCAAAAATACTTCTTATACGACGTCTCTCTGAGTCTGATTCCCTGGTAGTTAAACTTGACCATTCAGTAGGTCTTCCGAGGACATGTGTACAAAATAAAATTGTTTAGTCCTAGGGCATCTGGTTCGGGATAAGAAAAGCCTTCCTCCCAGACCGACGGGCCCAGGAAAGGGAGGGACAGCCAGCTTCTCGAACGAACCACAGAGTCTTCCTCCTTTTTCTCATGTGTGTTACCCGCTGGTTTTGATGTCCCCCCTTATGTTACCATTTCAGCCCCTTAAATCTCGGTCCTTCGACTTGACTCTGCCCTCTTTGTCTGCCTTTTACATTGATTAAATCTATTTTGCATACATAAGTCATACAATTGCACCAAAAACAATTGATATAAAAGAAAGTAATATTTACAAGTACAACAAAACCCTCTCAAAGCTGAAAGTGTAACTGGAAGTGTTAATAATTAATTAGCACTCTTTGAAGTTACCTTATATAATAAGTCCTCTTCAAATATGTTTCCTCTGGATTAATACAAGGGTTATCACATTTAAAAGTTCTGTCTTAAAAAGCCTGTCTTTTGCTTTTGTAGAAATTGGATTTGATTTTCTGTTTAAAAAATATAGCACAGTGAAAATGGCTAACTTCCTGTCAATTTCATCCAATTTCCAAAGTGATTTATTTCAAAGCAAAATATCATCTCCTGTCCACAAGACATAATACACACCTAATAAAATTTAATAAAATGCATTACTTCCTATCGCCACGTGGTAATTGCTAAATTAACTGGCATTACCACTAAGTCATCTTCTTCCCTTTCTTTTTAGGTATTTTTATGGCTGATACTTGTTGGGACTTGACAATTTATAGGTCAGATTAAAATCTCAGGAATTAGTCGACAGAAATTCAATGTTAGTGTAAAATAGTTCACACTGAGCTTGTATCTTATCAGAGCAGCAGAGCGTGTGAAGTTCGGTCTCGGAGTTCTGCCACCTGGAAAGAGACTGGGGCCCATGCGGGAACTGTACACGCAGTTTGTGGGAGGCCTTCCCCAGTCGGACCGTGAGCCGGCTTTCCCCAAACAGCGGTAGACGCACAGTCCTCACACGAGAAAAAAAGCAATACTTTTACAGAGACCAACACATACTTGAGAAAATAACTTAGTTAAACGTATTTCCTGGCACGGGCTAATAAAATGACGCCGGTTTCAGGGGTACATTCGATGACACGTCACCTGTACGCCGCATTTTGCACGCCCACCACTCAAGCCAATAGTGGGGCGGGCCTGGAAAAGCCCCTTCACTGCGGCCCTGCCCCTGGCCTCCCGGGACCGGACACACACACGCCGGCCTGTCCATGCGGCGCTAACGCCCGAGCGCGCTCCCCGCTGCCCGGACCCGCTGTCCACCCCCAGGGTCAGGCGTGTTTCTCCCTCTTTGTCTCTCTCTGTTGCACCATTTGCTCCGCTCCTGCCCATTTTTAGGTGCCTACAAGTCGGCGCATAGTAAGGACTTCACTTGAAGAATGAAATCTAAATTAGCTTTACGGAGAGTTGGGGGGGGGCTTGCATCCTCAGGCCTCCGTGGTCCCCAGGGCGCACCGCCACGTCCCTCCCACGGCAGGGCCTGGGCTCCCGGAGCTGGGCGCCCCGCGGTGTCCAGGACGCGCCTGCAGGGCACAGGGGCCCGCGTGGTCCTCGGGCCAAAGGACCTCCCCCACCCTCGCGTCTCCGAGACGCACCTTGTCCTCGCTGCGTTGGAAACACGTAACCAAAGCTAGCTGCCGAGGAAAACGACAGACCACTTCTCATGATTCCTTTGTTCTTAGGAATTTGAGGGGCGAAATCGCCACCAACGAGGGTCTCTCCTCCCACCGAAAGGCGATCAGGTAATTATAACAACAGACAACTGGTCCATTTTTCTGTGAGAACGCTCAGAAAATTTGAAGGTGAATAGTTTCGTAACTTCGCATGGAAATACTGCCTATCAGTTTGAGGAATGAATCGAATCGGGAGATGCGATAGTGAGATAATAAAATAGCACTATTATCGTAGCATTATAGTAAAATGAGAAAGTGTGTTAGCTGTCGATCTAAAATAAAGATGACTCGCTAAAATGGCATTTTCCTTTCACATATTCTTTTTCCTAAAATTAAAAAATAGTTCTCATAGCACAATGCTCTCCAGTCCCATCCATGCTGTGGCAAAGGGCAGGAGCTCCTTCCTTCTTTCTGCTGGGTAGTGTTCCCTGGCGTAAATGCACCACCGTTTTTTGATCCATTCACTGACTGGTGGGCACTTAGGTTGCTTCTAGCACTTGGCTATTGTATGCAAAAAACCTCAATAAAAAGGTTAGCAAGTCCAATCTAATATATATACATATATACATACACACATGTATATATTTCTTTGTATTATTACACATTTTTTAAAAAATAGTAAGTTTTTATAAATGGCAGAGCCTTGAACAGAGATGATCACATAACAACTAAAAGTAAAAAAGAAAATCAATTGACAAGAACTTATACAACATTTTTTTCATAGTTCTACTTTCTTCTTCTTTTTTTCATTTAGAAACACATTAAAGAGAAGGGGAGGGAAGCGCACAGTAGGACTACAGAGCCCGGGCCGCCGGCCAGGAACCAGGAACGCGGGCATGTCTGAGCTCAGATCGCCCCCTTGGGTAAGGAGACCGGTCATATTGAATCAGCGTCCACCACACCGACCTCACAGTGACAGCGATTCCTTCTATAAAGACCGTATTTCCCATAAGGCCACATTTTGAGGTACTGGGGGTTAGGACCCCAATTGGTTTGATAGGAGAGGTCACAATTCAACCCAAAATAGCCATGGGCAAGAATATAAAGGTTAATTTACATATTATTTTCCCTGGGCATTTCTGCAAGCTAAATATAAATTTCTTACATAAACCTTTTCACTTAAGATATTTCTAGCCTTGATGGGCATTAAACGGACAGAAATGAGAACTTGTATTTCTTTCCTGAGCCACACATTTCAACAGTGACCACATTGCCGAGTGTTTTTAGTTCTCCCCATGTGCTATCCCTGCTTTTTCTTAATAAGAACCATTTACCCAACACATTTTCTTCACTGACACGTGAGAAATTTTTTAAGTTTTGACATAGAATTATCATACCAAATTAGCCGGAGTGGAACATGACAGCTTAAACCAAGATGCACAATTGCCCAGAAATAGGCCCACCAGGCGCTCTGTATTTTTAGTCACTCCGCTGATTAAAGCTCGTTCTTTTCTCCTACCCGCCACTCGTCGGCCTTGCCGCCGCCTGCACCTTTCCTCGGGCCTTCCCGCAAGGACCCTGTTCCAAACCTGATTACGCTCCCCTGACAGTGGGAATGACTTCCTCAGCAGCACTGGTTATGCCCCTCCTCCTTTCTGTGTGCCATCCCCTCCAGTGTGACCGCCCGGTTCCGCCAAGGTCCGTGCTACACAAAACTGCACTTACACCTCCACGGTCATCCAGGCTTCATGGACGGACGTGCCCTGATTTACACCAACGTTTTCATGAGCCAGAGAAGCCACTGTTCCGGAGGGCAGGCCTCGCTGCAGACACCTGCCCCACTCCCAGATGTGCACGGAGGCGGCAGGAGTGGCGCCGCTTCTGGCGGGGACTGAGGGCGAGATGGTGTCTGCTGCCTAGCAGCGCTGTCCTCCGGCCCCCGGGAAAAGCCTTCCTCTCAGGACAGGTGTGCTGAACCTGCCATTCTAGGGACAGCAGGAGAAATCTGTTCTGGAGCCCCGCTTAACATCCAAGAAACATCAGTACGTGCATGGCTACAATGGACCGGGCAGGCGGTGCCTGGTGAGTTAGATCGCGTTCTCGGAGGGAAGCACCCGCCTGCAGTCAATGCAGCTGTGATTGAAACTATCAGGCCCCTCCCTCCCTCCAGCAGCTTAACTCTGAGCCCTTTCGTAAGACGTTAACTCGTCATTAGTGGGCGAGGCACGGACGGGGAACTGCAAGTGGACTTCTGTCCTTGAAAGATGTCCCGGAAAGAGACCTAATAAAGGGCCCAAGGGTGACATCGACTCAAAGTCATCTCTGCGTGGTCGCTGGGTGTCATGCAGTGACTGTCACCAAATGCCCCTCTGGACCGAGTCACCACGAGGCAAGGACACCTAGAGGCTTTCCCCGGCGACACTGTCTTCAAAACCTTGAGCGGCAAACGAGTGCGTCACAAGTTTCACAAATAATTTAATCACACAGACCTATCCAAGCACAACTGTGACTCCCACTGGCTATAAAACGGTGGGTTAGTCAGGGTGTGTGGGTATTGCACATACTTTTTTCTATTAAAAAAACCTTCATGTAATGTTTATTTTCAGACCTTAAGAATGGCTCCAGCATAAAAATGTAGTTGACTACTAAATCATGTCCGTAGCTAATCTTTCCCTGATGACCAGACATCACTAAGTACATAGCAGGTGTGCTTACCGAACAACCGAGTCCCCCGGGGCACAAACAGGGCACACTTCTCTTAGTCCGTGCGGGGGGACCAGAAAAACACTTACGTCCCATCTTTATTAAATCAGCCAGCAATTACCAAGCACAACTCCTGCAGATCCAATGTAGCCTGTGTGCGTGTTGGGGACAGACACGTGGAAGGTCACGCTGCCGCCCACAGGTCCGTGTTGGCAGACCGCGTGTACAACTCCAGCTGGAATACTGCAGTGTGTCACTAAGACAAGACCAGGCAATTCCCTGAAAGAGGGTGGGGTCTAGTGAACATGCAGCGTTCACGTGTGGCCCACCCCACAAAAACACACAGAACTGGTAACTTTCACAACAGCAGCAGCGTGTCCCCCCGGCGACTCCTGTTTTCAGCTGTGGGGAGATGACAGCCCCCCTGGAAAGCTGTGGAGGGTCGGTCGCTCTCCCCACTTCTTCCCAGGAGTGTGAGTGGACGCTGCGTTGTGGAGAGTGTTTGGGTAATGTCTAGCGAATTACTGAAAGTATCTGTTTTACAACCTGGCATTTCGGTTGCCAGCATTGTGTCCTCTAGAAGTTTCACACTTCGAGTGTGAAAACCCTCACACAAGAAGGCGGCACCGTTTATGTCAGGGATGTGCCAGAAATGACTCAGGGACCATCCGAGTTCAACAGAACACAGGGAGCTGCAGCACGTCCAGCGAGAGGCTGTCAGAATGTGAGACTGTCACGGGAAGCAGAGGTCGGTGGAAGAATAGGTTCGCACACTCGCGTCTGCTCTGGCTCCAGCTGCCTGGTTTGCTCACCTCTCCGGGCCACACGTCTCCGTAGGCAGCGGGACGGCTCTGCACCTCCCCCCGCTTTGTTCCCAGAATCCAGCACACGCAGCCGCTGCCCCACCTGCGAGATGCCCCGGCTCCTTGACCTGTGGCATCGACCAGAGGACCCTGGGAGGCGTCACGTCCCTGACATTTGTGCCCGTGAATACATTGGCATTTCCACACCATTTCCATAAATTCCCTCGACTCTCCCAGGATAAACAACAGCAATCAGGACCCACAGACCGGGGTCGAAGACCCGTGAACGCTCAGACCCACATCCGACTCGCTGACGACGCAGAGCCCAGCGAGTCTCGGGGCTGCCCCACCCGGGACACAGAGGTCCTCGTGCCCGTGTGTGGTTTTCAGAGCACGGTTCCTGGCTCGCACTCGGCATCAGTCCCTGGGACGGTTTCCGCTGGGGTCCCAGATCTACGGGCCAGGCAGGGAGGGAGGGAGGGGCGGCGCAGGGAGAGCAAGGAGGCCTCGTTTCACGGTCTTGTGAGCCACAAGGACCAGAGCTGCAGGGCTCCCTTCGCACAGGCCTGTGAGTACCTGCCCGCTCACACAGGGCACGCAGCCCCGGGCTCCCAGTCGCCCACCGCCCACCGGTGCCGCCGGCAAAGATGGTGCCCGCCTTGTCCCCGGCCCTGTGTCTGCTCTTGAAAGCCTGTGTTCCGACGTGATCTTCCCAGTGCATTTTCTTTCTCTGCAGATTTTTATTATAGTTTCACGCGAAGCTTCCGACCGGTCCCTGGCCAGTCAGACTTTGGTTTGTGAAGGACAACGTCTCAGGCCGCGGGACGGACGCCCCGACCCCCAGCTGCACGTCCATTTCCAGAGCACCTGGGAAACTGGCTGAGGTGGGGCATCTTTTCCGTCCATCACAAACGTGTGAAGGAAGGATAAGGAGATCATGGCCAGATTCACTACCTTTTGACGAAGAGCTTCCCGCTGCCATCAGCCTTCCCTGACCTGTCCGAGCGACCGGCGCTGGGAGACCCCAGGCAGGCAGAAGGTCCATGCGCCGCTGCCCAGAGATGCCTGCACGGTACTTCCAGCGGAGAGCCCCAGGGACCTCAGTCCTGCGTTCTCTTCCCGCCGTCCAAACAGCGGGCAGACACACCACCCACCCGAGTCCAGAAGTAAACACTCGGGCGGAACGCTCGCACCCACTCACGCAGGGCTGCCCTTCCATTCCTGCCACTCAGGCAGGTGGAGGTGACTTGTACGGGTATCTGTGGCTGCATCACTCCCACCCGAGAGGCGCACAGAGCGTGGAAGCAGTCGCCAGTTCCCAGGGTCACGCGGGTTCTGCAGGCTGGGGGCTGGGCGAGGTGGCCCTCTCCTGGTTTCTCTGTGTCTGTACCAAGAAAGTGGCTGACCGAGGTCACGCCAAGGTCCTCTGGCTGGCTCTCAGCGGACCCCCACCGTCAAAACTGTTACCTGGACACCCACCTGGCCTCACCTGTGGTCTGCACCTGCTCACCTGGGGGCTCTGGTTCTCATCCTGAGCGTCCAGAGAGACGGTGGGTGCTGTGCGGCCTTTCTCACTGGGCTTCCCACACCCCAGGACACTCCCTACCTCGCTGCTTCCAGGCTGCCTGGACGTCCTCCCAGGCTCCAGCAAGGCCTGCAGGCCCCTGCTCGTCTTGGGGGAAAGCCCAAGGTGCTGCCTGTGTGATACTCAACACTTCAGTTCTTATGTTTGGGGCAGGACGGGGCGCACAGGCCTGTTAGAGGGTTGATGTCACGCCCAGGCAACACAGTCTTCTCTCCACATCCGACTCAGCCTCATTCACTGACCGGAGTCTGAGCTGGAGCGGTCTCCCCCGCCAGTCTGCACTCCACCGCCTCGCTCACCATCCCCTCCACCGTGAAGTGTCCCGGACAACTGTCAGTCCTGCCCCTTGAGCATGGCATGCCGGGCAGGGGGCACGAGGGGCTGATGTGCCAGGGAGGGCTGTCAGGGCACCACTCAGGGGCTCCTGGGTGCAGGTATTGGGCCCTCATGTCCCCGACGAGGGAAGCACTGTGATGACAAAGATGCCAGGGACACCGCCCGCTTCGGTGGTCGTTTGTTCTCAAGGTTCACGCCCAACACCTTCCATGACCATGGGGATGCGACAGCTGCACGTCCGTCCTCACGGAGACACCCTGACGCCCACTTCAATCCCTTCCCGCCTGCTCTCTCTCTTACTCGCAGCAGCTATGGAAATTGTTTTCGTGTGAAAACCAGTTTTAACTTTGAGGCAATGTAACAATGTGAGTGACGTCATCTGGGAGAAAATGTACGGTTCCAACGGCTGAATTACGACGAACTCATCGTTTCCCTGAAACAGGAATACAGGTGAAGCAACAACGCATTCGGACGGTTGTGAGTGGGGAAGATTTCCTACCGATCGTCCGACGTGTCCCCCGCCACCCAGCTGTGGCCAGCCCTGCAGCGAGTCTGGGGACCCGACTGGAAATGTGTGTGTGAGCATGTGCATGTGTGGTTGTGTGTTTGTGCGTGTAGGTGGCGTGTGTGTGCATGTAGGTAGGCATGTGTGCCCGTGTGTGGCTTTCACACTCCTTCGACCACCCCAGAACTGTGCCCTGCCTTCCAGAGCGGCCCGCCTCCGTGGTTGCCAAGGCTGTGTCTCTGAGTGTCAGAGGTATTAATTTTGTATTATTCTTCCTGTCTCAAAAAGTGACACGCTGTCGCTGTGAATTAGCATCCTCTGCCCGCCTTTCAGGAGACAATTTCTTCTCCTTTGACTGTGGGCACAGCCGAGCCCTTGAGCCTGAATTTATCTCCCTGAAGAGCCGCAGTGGGACTCACGGACCACGGACCTGGCGCACCTGCCCATCAGCCGGCGCCCATGTTCCTTAAACCCACTGAATACTCCATTTCTTTCGCACCCAGCAGGACCCCGGCTACAGTCATTTCTACAGGTTCCTCGATTGCACCAACGCTCAGACAGAACGGAACCTCCCCTCCAGAAGAAAAGTGCCTTCATGTCAAAGCTTCAGAAACGCCGGATAGTCAGAGTCTCTGGATTGCGGCGTGTGGGGCCCTGTTCCCAGTATTTTCCATCAGATCCACGCGAGAGTTCGGATGTTCAGCAAAGACCGATGTTAAGAGGAGCAAGTTCATCACCCTCAGATCCAGGATGGCTCCTGGTTGCGGTGACAACCCCCAGGCTGGGTGGAGCCGAGGAGGACTCCCGCGGAGTCTCTGGCGAGTTCAGCACAGCGCCCTCTGGACTCTCCTCTCCAGTGCACTCCCCTCTCCAGCTCGGGGTCTTCCTTTCCCTCCCGCGGCCCGCGCTCCGCTCCCTTCCTCTGTTGGAGACACCGGACTCCGCGAGGCTGCGGGTCAGCGGAGACCGACGTCGGGACCACAGGGCGGCCGCTGTCCCCGGGCGCAGCGCACATCCGCACACCCGGGTCGTGCTTCAGGGTAGTGGCTGGGTGCGGCGGCGTCGCATGACGGCCTGACATTTCTACGCAGACACACTTCAAGTGCAGACGCCAGGGCACGCGCTCTTGAAGGGCCGGGTGAGCAAATCCATTTTCACACACACACGGCGACCCGTAGGACACACTCGAACTTCACTGCAATGGCCTGTTGGGCGTGAGTCTGGTTTTTATGCAAGGAACTGCAGAACTGTCTACCCGTGGACACGGGCACCACGAAGTGGGACCGAGGAAGCCACTTTTTCTTCAGGAGGTGGAGTCACTTCCTCGGAAGGCTAAGTAAAGACCCAGCTCCCAAGCTGGAGAAATGTGTGTGTAAAGATATACACACACATATATAATTAATACAAACATGCCTTGTGATGTTTTAAATCGTATGCTTTCTTACACGTTTCATTATACATTTTATCAGTGAACTGGTCAATGACCGACTTCACACAAGACACGCTCACTCACAACCTAAAACGGTACACAGTTACAGCAAATACTGGTATTTTATGTCCGATAAATACATATTGGTGGTTAAGAGTAAATCTCCATACAAAATAGATGTGGACACTTCCCTAAAGGTCAGACCACGATAAAATATTTGCACTGAGTTCAGTGTAAGCAGAGACAGAGTATTTTGACGATTTTTTTAATCACCAAAGTTCCGGGAAAGTGCACAGGCGTAGCTGTGAGAGACCTCACGTTGGTCGTGGCGTGAAGGGACATGAAGCAAGTGGTGACGGAAGTGACACACATAAGTGGGAAGCCAAACGGGAAAACGCGTGGGCTCTAAAGAATTCGGGTGTGGTAATAAATATTACCACCACCTACAGAGCGAAAACTGAAAGTTGTAGGAACGCATTATACAAGTTGCAGTGAGTTCACTCTCACGGTCTGGATTTCAGTGTAAATCGCCAGCCAGCCCCAGGTCCTGCAGCCGAGTTGGGGGTGAGGCGCTGCACGCCACCAGCCACCAGAGGAGTGGAAGCTGAGTCCCCAGTGAGACCGCGCCCCACACCTGTCAGAAAGACCATCGCCAGCAAATCAGCAAACAGGTGCAGGTGAGGATGCGGAGAAAAGGGACCCTCGTCCGCCGGTGGTGGGCGTGCAGACGGGTGCAGCCACTGTGGAAGGCAGTGTGGGTCCCCTTAAAACACTAAAATGCAACTGCCTTCTGACCCAGCGATTCCATGTTTGGTTATGTGTCTGAAGAAACTCCAAACACAAATCTGAAAGGGTGTATGCCCCTCGGTGTTTACCGCAGAGTGGTTTAATAGTCGAGATTCGGGAGCTGCCCAGATGCCGGACCACCGACAACCAGACAAAGCGGATGGATACACAGTCGTCATGACGACGGACCGGAAGCTGCCCCCGGGTGAAACGCCCGGGAGCCGTTCACTGGGCAGCGACCCCTCTGCCATTCGACACTCGTCACCGCAGGTGGAGTCGACGCGTGGCACCACCACGTAGTGTGCAGTGCGCGGGGGTGGGGGTGCGTGCAGGGGAGCGCTAGAAACTGGTCTCGTCGCCATGGAGACCGTCTCCCGCCACGGCCCACGCCGTCACTGTGAGTGCCAACGTGACTGATAGGTTGCATTTTGGGGGTGGCGGGCAGACCTGTGGCCAGTGTGCGGAGAGGCAAGGCACACCCCGCCCCCACCGAGCCCTAGTCTTCCATTCTCCTGAGCCTGTAGGGGGTGTTGGGGACAGGCCCGGGAGGGTCCTGGGTCCCCTCGGGCACAGGGCCACGGCGCCAAGGGTCCTAGCGTCTGCGCGACAGGCGGGGACAGACGGGACACGGTACATGGTTTTCTGAGTGCAGCCCTTCCTGATGGCTCTCTGTGCTATTTTTGAGGGTTTCTGTTTTTAAATCTCTCGCCATTAAACGAGCCCTTCCCATCTCCTGTTCTCTCTCTGGTCTAGGACGCGTGTGCCCTGAGCGGGGACCCGGCCTGCCCAACCTTTCCGCAGGCCCCAGGCCTCACCCCCCCCCCCCATGGGAGGAGAAACAGCAGGCAGCGGGGGAGCTGGCCCTTTGGCTGGCGCGGGGAGTGCCTCTGCTTCCCAGACCGGAGCCAAGGAGGCTCCCAGCATTCGTTTCCATGCTTTTTATCTGCACGTTTATCTACTGTAATCTCTGCAGCATTTGGAGTGCGGGGTTTTAATAAATAACCTTACTTTCCACTACTCTTTTGGCATCTTCTCATTAGCACCGAGCATTACGATCTGAGCGACTTCAGGATATTAATTGGATGTTATATTGATAATGTATTATTCATGCCGCTCGTTTGAAAAGGAGAGCTGAATTTCTAAATATGCATTCATTTATTAAAAGGAGATTGTGTACACAAAACCAAATGCCAAATATTTCCAAATGAAATTACTCAGAATCAAACACTGGTCTAATTTTCTGATTTCTTTCCTTCTGGGAAGCAAACGCTTTATTGCCAAACAGCCTGAGTTCTAATATGACCACAATTGCTAATATTAAATGTTCTTCTCTCTTTTTATCCTGAATGTCAAAAGCGACTCGGTGTAACTTAATCTTATCATTTGATGTTTGAACATTGTGGCCCAGACATTTTCTCCATTCTCTGCTCTGTTTGAAATGCGTATGGCCCAGCATTCCGAAGGCAGAGTCAGATCTGCAGCTGCAGCTGCCAGGTAGACGTGGAGGCGTGAAGCCCGGGAGAGAGCCGTGGGGTGCAGGGAGATTTGGGGATTGAGGGCGTATGACGTGGCTTCCAGAAAAACACAGTTTCAAAGGCGTGTGTGATGTGAGAGGACCCCGAAGGGTTCACCCAGGGTGCAAGGTCACACCAGTCTCCTGGTGGGCCCATCAGCAAGGTGGTGACTGAGAAACACTGCTTCTGTCTGTGAACGGGGAGTCACGTGTGTGGCCTTGCTGGTGTTGGGGAGGAAAGCAGAGCTGTGGGGGGCGGGGGCGGGGGAGGGGAGGGCAGTGAGCACAGGCCTCTGCTTCCGGCTGGTCCCTGTGAAGGTGAGGAGCAACAACAGAAGTCACAAGACTGGGGCCGTTTGCTCAAGCTGCAATCACAAAATGCCACGCCAGGAGGCTTACAAACAGCAGGTCACTCATCGTAGTTCTGGAGGCTGGAAACCCCAGACGAAGCTGCCACTGCGGTCCCGTTCTGGGGCCCCCTGCCTCTGCTCCCTGAGGTGGAGGACGATAGGTATCTGCCAGGCACACCTGTGTTCAATGCCAGCCATGGCTGGTCCACAGATAAGCAGCCCAGATGCTCTGGGGTGAGAGCCAGCTCGCCTGGCAGCGGTGGGTGTCTGCTCCTCTGCTGTGCTCAGAAGACCACACACCTGTCCCATTGTCCCCATGATGGGAGGGGGTTTGCACCTCGCAGCAGGTGCCTACCCAGGCGAGGTCCCCACCCAGACACTGGACGTGAGCTTATCTCACAAACTGTTCACTTCAAAGACGGGGCTCCCAGACCCTGATGAGGGTGTTCCTGGGTCACAGAGCTGGTGGAGGTCCTACAGAATATTCAGAAGAATTTGCATTGTATGTACAGGGTCGGGCATAAATAATGCCCTTGTTTTATTACAAAATCATAAGCAGGCAATTCTGTAACAGCACAATCTCACACTCAAGCACACCATGTGCCATTTGAGGTGGAATGTTCAAGTTAAAACTATACGCTGTTGCACCTGTATGGTTACCCTGCCAACCCCACTTGAGCAGGCCTCACTTCTGCCAGGCCCTGAATATAATATTGTATTAAAGGAAAAGCACTTACAGGTTTCCTAAAATAACCTGAGAATAAGGGAGGGGGTGGAGACTCTTCCCTGTGTCGAAGGAGAGAGCTGAGCCTCTTACCTTCAATGCACAGATTTGCATCACAGGTGACAAGAGGGAAATTGATTGACGGGGACAGTGATGCACCCAGAGCTTCCAAGGGGCCCACGAAGTAAAGACACCAAACTCCGGGTCCGGCCGGATCCCGCTCCGGCCTGCGCCTCCCAACACGGGCACGTGATTCCTACAGGACTGCGGTGTTCGGCCGCTGCACCCCCTGCGATGTTGACAGTCCGAAACTCCGGACTGCTCCGCCCGGGCACGGGCCTCTCTTCCCCAGACCGTCAGATGAAGAAGTGACAGCATCCAACGCAGCAACAGCCTCTGCTGCGAAGGTATCTCAGTTAGACCCATTTCTTGTCAGATCTACAAAAATGTATCTTCGGTGTCTTACAGAATTTTAGTCATTGGTTCATGTGTGCCGTGACAGGAATAAGGTTGGAAATCACCCCTCCAGGGGTCTTCAAATTATGGGGCGCGCAGGTAGCCATAGCAACAGCAACTCCCCAGCACACACCCACCTGGAGGGGTACACCCCGCTCCCCCAAGGCCCAGCAAGCAGAGAAGCGGCCACCTCCAGACTGGCAGGCTGTGCCCCTGGGTCACCACTGTCCTGTGCAGTGTGTGTGTCTGAACAGAAGCACCACAAGGCACGTGACAGCCAGGAGAACAACCCACTAGCAAGCAACAAAGGAATCATCAGAAGACGAATCAGACATCATGTGGAAAGTTGTGAAAACAGCCAGAGAACAAAGAAATACCACATTTAGATGAAAAGGGGTCAGGATGAGTGCGAATTTTATGTCAGAATCCCTATCAGCAGGGAGAGGGCTAAGTTACACGTTTAATGCACTTTACCAGCAAAAACTGTCCACCCAAACTCTATGCCCAGGAGAAGTCTTGCAGAAACGACTGTGAAACAAAGTCTTTCTTACAAAAAAATGTTCTAAATTTTTTTTAAGAAGAGAACTAATTTCTAGGACAGGAGACCGAGTCTGTAAGAATGCCAAAGGGAGGCTGATGTAACGGATCATCCTGGAACTTGGATCTGCCAGGGAAATGCTGGGCACAGAGTTGGGCTGAACTCAGTGAAATTAAACTTATTAGTGTTCTTCCTTTGACATGCTCTTAAAGGGAACTCGCTCAAGCCCAAACAGCAGCGTCAGCCTGTGTAAAAGTGGAGGGCAGGAGAAAATAGTTCAAGCACTGTGAGTGAGGCAGGGATTGAGAAAATGTGACTGGAAAGTCTTGGCTGGTGGAGTGCGACGCATTCAGGATGGCTGTTGTCGCCCCCAGCGGTCTCCTGAAAAAGTGAGTAAATAAAAGGTGTGTAAATAGTAGGTCCGTCGAGGCGAGAGAAAGGACTCCAAGCTCATGCTTAAGGAAAATAAGAAAAGGGAGAAAACGGAAGAAGAGAGAGCTCAATGGTAACAAACAACAAAAACAAGCTAAGAAAGGACAGGTTTTAATCCAAACCTCTGCGCAATCACATCACAGGAGAATGGCATAAAAACACCAATAAAATAAAGTCAGATAGGGTTTAAAAAGCAAGACTGTAGGCTGCTTCCAGGAAACCAGCTGTGAATGTAAAGAGACAGGGTGAAGGAGAAGGGTGAAGCGAGACAGAAAGGGCACACGGGACCCGGACGAAGGGGAAACTCTCCCCGAGTCGGGAGCTTGTGAGAAACGGAGGGGGAGTGGGCACCAGGAAGGCTGGGGTCTCCACAAAGACAGGGTCCTATTAAACTGGCATCTCCTAGCAACCGAGCTTCCAAATACCGAGGCGGTGACGGGGACCTGGAAGGAGAAAGGGGGACCCAGCAAGTGTGGGGACCCGTTCCTCTATCAGGAGCTGATGAACAGTGAGCTGGGCCATGGGGCGGGGGGTGGGGGGCGGGAGGCAGCCGAGCCCCCGTCAGGATGCTCAGCCCAACCTCACAGAAAACCCCTGTTCCTCCCAGATTTGCAGGAAAATGCTCAAGGGGGCTGGCCATGCTGTGGGCCGGGAAACAAACCTCACCATGTTTGAAAGAGAAAAAAAAGTCTGTCAAGATACGTCCTCAAACCTTCATGGAATTAAACCAAAAATCAATGATGTGAAGTATCTTAAACATCCCCAAATATTTGGAAAGTAAACATACAACTTCAAACTCAGGGGAGAAGGTAAAACAGTGCACTGAATGCAAATTTGAAAATAGCCCAGGATGCAGCACCAGCAGGGGCTATAGGGTCAAGACCAGAGGCCCAGCGCCCAGGGTCCCCGGTGTCCCCAGGACAGCAGGGAGCGGCGCAGCAGCCCCGAACAGCTCAGCCTGCGGCGGCCAGCCGACGCTGGAGCAGGAGGAAGAGGGCGCTCCACGGGCCTGCGGTTAGGAACCAGGGAAGTAACCTGTAGGTTGGCAGAGACGTGAGCAAAGACAGGCAGACATGGCCCGAGGGGACGGGGCCGTGGTCACTGCAAGGCCGAGAGGAGCTGACGTGGGGAAGGACCATGTCCCGGACCCCAGGTCTCACGCGGCTGCCTTGGTGAGGAGGGGCGCCGGCCCTGAGACAGATGCCCCTTCTGTCCCTAAGGGTTCAGGACAAGAGTGCATCGAAGGCCAGGGAGGCCCGCACTGCGTGTGCCCACACGGCCACAAGCGCTCTCCTGCCCGCACCCACGCCCTCCAGCGTGGCCTCAGAGATTGCCCAGGGTGAGCCTGCTGCGCACGACCCCATTCCTTTCTGAGATCTGGTCCGTGAGAGTCGTGTGTCCATTCAAACACATCAAGTTATCCTCTAAGAAGCATGCACATGGCTATAGAAATGCCATTCAGGAAGGCAATTTCCCTTCCAGAGTCTTTAGCAAACTGCTCCGGTATCATTGTGACCTTACATTACTGAAACACACGCGCCTCAGTGTTTTCTAAGGGCAAACTGCATGTGTGCTGGGGGCCTGCTGCAAGTGTGTGCGCTATAACTGTGTTAGCCGTGCTCCCTGCTCTGCTCTGCCTCAGCTGGACGACGACTCCATCGCGATCTCTGGTCGACGACAGCAAACAATGTTCACTATCACAAGGGTGTACCTGTGTGCACACGTGTGGGTGTGGGTTGAACACCCACGCTTGTCCCCCCTGAGATGATGATACTTTGCACATGGGTAATCTTCTCTCTGATCTGTTTGAAAATATCAGTTTCCTAAACTGTGAGTTTTCCAGGTAACACAAGGAAGCACCTGGGAAGACTGTGGCTCAGATGTGCCAGGCTACTCCCAGCCCCACCCCCACCAGGCCAAACTCACAGGCTCCTCCTTAGGGCCAAATGCCCTGCGGATCCAATGACTCAGCCCCCTTGAGAGCAGGAGGGGGGCTCGGCATCTGCCGTCACCATGGATACCTTGGTGCAACGCTATTTCCCTTCAGAGAGGGGCTGGCACCTGGGGAGAGCTCATGGGGGACACTTGGCGAGGGTTCTAGGGAGAGCTACTAATCTTCAGACACTCAGACACAAGGGGGGCAGGGCGGGTGGGGGTTATTACAGACCAGCCACCCAGGTCACAGCCTAGGGCAGCTGGGAGCTCCACGGGGCTGGCCCTGTGAGGCCCCGGGCCTTAGAGGAGGGCAGGCCCGGGCAGAGCAACGGAATCTGAGTGGTAAGAAGGGACTGGCTCCTTGAGGGCTGGTAGACAGCAGCCCACCCACCAGCATGGCGGCAAACCACCGGGCCCCCACCCACCGGATCTGAGCCGGAGCAGGGCCCCCCACGGAGCCCAGGCCCGAGCTGCGGGCGGGAAAGAGCGACAACAACATGGTGACCACGACATTCTCAGTAAAGCCCAGGTCACGGAGAAAGTCCCACCAAAGAAGAAAACAGAGAGTTAGAGACAGCAACTCGGAGAACAGTTTCTACAACTAAAATCAAACGATTTCCAAACCAATTACCTAGCGGACTATAATTAGCAAACATTCCATCAGTTAAGAGTAGAAAACCACTATTTAGATCAGAATCAGTTGCTCAAGTACAAATGGAGAGATCAAAATGAAGAAATATCGCAAAACCCAAAGCGTTGAAGTAAAATCGATGGGGCCCGTGGAGGAAGACAGAACGGACGTGGAGGACAGGTCAGAAGGGTTCGCTGCAAATAACAGAAGCTCCGAAACACAGACGGGTGATAAACGGGAGCTGTCAGTGTTGGGATGAGGCCTTCCTGGGCGCAAAGGTGGCCTGCATCCTGCCATTGAAAACGCTCTGATGCTCGGTGAAGAATTTTAAAGAAAAAGGAGTGTGAATATGACTGCAAATGAAAAGAACAGTTATTTGCAAAGGACGGAAATGATCTGGCAGACGCTCCACTTGTGGTCTGAAACCCTGAGAGCCAGAAAACGGTGGAATGAAAACTGCAGAGTGGAGAGGAAGCATCCACCAGTCCGAATCCCACACCCGGACACGGAATCTACGGCATCGCCCCTTCCATGACCCACGCGGGGAAAGCCGGGAGGCCACAAGAATTCTCAAGGGCGCGTGAGAGTCCTCGGGGACGGGTGTGGTTGGAGGATGCGGCACAAAAGGAAGATGAACGGGAGACGGAGGAGGAGAAGGAGGCAGAGGGGCAGGAGGTGGCGACAGAAGAGAGCTTGCCTGTTGGGAGGACTGGCGGATAATGACGGAGGAACAGTGCACCTGGGAAGGGCAGCTCATCTAAACAGGAGTGAGCTCGTGCAGGAGAAAACCTGGTAACACCCTAGAAATAAGACAGGTCGTACGCAGAGAAGGGGAACCGGGAGTCTGAGAACGGGAGTCAGGGACGCGCCGAGAGCGGGTTCTGAAGGTCCCGCGTGTCGGGGTTCGAAGCACGGTGAACGAGATCGCTCTAGAGGACCGACCGACACCAGGTGGGACGGCACAGACACGGGAGTGGGGAATGCCTCGTGCGCCAGAAATAGTTGGTGATGTCTTTGCATATAACGGCAGAAGAATGGAAGTTCAAAATGTGAGTGACAACTTTAGCTCCAGTCAAGGTAGAGTTATACAGAAAACTCAGCCTTCCCACCAGAAATGACTTGAAAACCTGAATGAAATATAAGCCCCCACAGTTCCCCAGGCATAAGTGAGCACGGGGCCACAGAAGAGAGAGGGGAGCCCAGGAGGGGCGCACTGCGTCTGCTACCCCGACCCCTGGGCTGGGCGGTCCGGGCGGTTGGGGCAGGGGCAGCTCTGGTGGAGCCCAGTGTCTCCCAGAGCTGAGGGCACAAGTGAGCATCGGGGAGCAGGGTTCTCAGCAGAAGATCTGAAAAGTACAGGGTTTTGAAGGGGACTCTGGGGATTCAGAGGCTCCACCCCCTCGCCCATCCCAATATTCAGCAGAGGCCTGGCCCTCGAGAGCCCCAGGTGAGAGGGTGATTAGGGACACAGCTCCGATCCTGCACGCTGCCCGGAGAACGCCTTCCCAACAGCCGGAGCAGAAACTCATTTTTCTGGGGGTGTTGGCTGGAGAACTAAGGGAGGTCTCACACCAGTAGATGGGGGAGTTAATCTCTTACCATGCGCTTCCCTGGTCCCACCTGCAAAGGGCAAAGCAGGTCTCAAAAAGATCGAAATTAGTGAGTAACAATGGGATCCTAGAACACAGCTCAACAATACTTTCAGAAAAACAAAAACTCCCAGCACCCGACCAGGTCAACTTCATGGTGTCTGACGTCCAATCAAAAACTACCAGGCACAAGCTTTACAGAAAAACCAACTCAAAAGGAATCCAACACTCAAATGTAAGGTATATTTCTTTTTTTTTCAAATATGCATATTTATACCTTAATTTAACATCTTTTTTTAAAGATTTTATTTATTTATTTTTAGAGAGGGAAGGGAGGAAGAGAGAGAGAGAAACATCAATGTGCAGTTGCTGGGGGCCGTGGCCTGCAACCCAGGCATGTGCCCTGACTGGGAATCAAACCTCCGATGCTTTGGTTCGAAGCCCGAGCTCAAAGGGTATATTTCTTTAAAAGAAGAAAACCTTTAGAATCTACAGTGAACACATTTTTGCATTTAATGTCAAAAGTACAATCCATTGAAGGAAACGTTGATAAATTAGGCCTTGCCAAAATTAGACATTTTTCTCTACGAATGAGAATGTGAAAATGGAAACACAAGCTTCAGGTGAGAGAAAACAGCTGCAGGCCGCATTTTCAGCCGAGACGAGGTGTCTGAACTGTGTAAAGAACTCCTAGTGTCAGGGGTGGGTGGAAATGGGAGGGAGGAGGGGAGGCTGGGTGGAGGGGTTGGGATGGGAGTAAAAGATAGAAAATTCCACTGCAACAATTAAAATAAAATTTTAATAAAAGAATTCCTGGTGTCAGCAGGGAAAACATGGAGAACCCCCCTGGAAAACTGACAGGAGACATGGACGGACGGGGAATCGGACCACGTGGAAGAAAAGCCTTTCCGCAGAAGAGAAACGGAACCTGGCAGGAGCCATCGAGGACGGTGAAGGAAGGAGATCCATCCCACCTGCAGGCGAGGGTGTTCAGTTGTCTGGGTCTCAGGGCTGCGACACCCTCCCCACTGCAGACCTCTGGTGAGAGCCCAGGAGGGGGAATCAGTGAGTTTTATCCGAACGAGTATCAGCCAGAGCTACAATAGTACTATGGGACAGTAACTCCGAAATTCTCCTTTGTTCTCTGGGGTTGAGACCAAGATACAGCCAACAGCACCAATAAAGGGAATAATGAGAATCAGAATTTCTTTCCTGTTGGTGGAATGGGAATAGGTATAAGAACAGGGAACCCTAAAGCTCCCCCTGGAGATTGGAATGGAAATACCACGTTATTGGTAATTAGAAGTAGAGAGAGAGACAGACACAGATACAGCACATGGGCACGCATGTGCACACACACACACGCCCACGCCATGCGTCCCACCTCTGTCCATCAAAACAGCCTGGAGCCTGCAGCGTTTCAGTGGCCACAGGCCACCTGACCCCACGGTCTTGGCAGACAGATGGCCTTCTCCACCCAAGGAGTCGGGTTCCGTGGAGAAGCAGCTGACTCCAGAGCTGGAACAGGGAGATGAGAAGGTCAGGTTTCAACATCGTGGTGCCCCAGAAAATAAAATCTCGGTGAACCACGGAGACATGCTGAAAGGACCAAGTGGGTAGCCAGGAGGGGTTCCTACCGACCACTTCTGAGGGGAAACGAGTGTAAAGTGAATAGTGACAGTACAAGGTTCCCGTTGGGTAAAACGGACATAACACAGAGGAATGATGAGACAGGAGCCCAGGTGCCCACTCTGACATAAATCAACGGTGAAGTCACCCCATAAACGTGCAGAATGAGGGATTCAGAAAACCATCAACAAGGTCTGAAACTAGCAGGTGAAGGTTGGAGGACAAAGAGAATATTTACATCATTTCAAACCATCTCTCCACCAATTACTTATTAATCAAAAGGGGAAAGTTGTCCCTTTATTCACCACTCTGCACTGAGAGGCACTCGACACCTCCCTTGAGGTTTCTTGCCGAAAAGACGCCACCTCTGTGTACACCTGAGGAGACTTCAGACAAACCTGTATTGTGGTACATCTCACAAAACAATCTCCAGGGTCCTCAAAAATACTGTAACAGCTGATGAAGGCAGGGAAGCCTGGACACTTTCTGGGTGGAAAGAGAATGAAGAGACCAGACAGGCTGGACGCCGAGCCCGGGGGTGCGGGGAGAGAGGCAGGATGGAGCTCCAGAAGCTGCTACTGAGACCCGTGGACAGAAATGATGGTGAGCAGGGAGCTGCATTGCACCAGACCTGAACCTCCCTGTTCCAGGAGCAGCTTCGTGGGTTTGGTAAACACAGCCCTGGCTCTCGGGAAACACACACCAAGGAGAGTGAAAAGGGATGCCACCACTGAGGTTCTGAAGTGTGTGCGAGTGTGAGTCTGTGTGTGCGCATGTGTGTGCATGTCTGCATGTGTGAGCGTCTGTGTGTCTGGGGGCAGAGAGAAGGGAAGGCGAGAGCAAGAAAAGGAAGCCAGTATGTGCATCAGAATCTAGTTCAGGGTGCATGACTTTCTTCTACTATTACTACAGCATTTGGGTGCACTTAAAATTTTACCAGACTAGAAAGTCACAAAATGAAGGTGAAGTATCAGAAAAAAGCCCCAAACCCCAGCATCTGCCAATCCAGCCCCCACACTTCCAATCCCTAACCACCCTCAGTGTCCCTGCAGACTGGTTCGCGTCATCTGCAAAAGTTCAACTGTGCGGAGTGTGGTGATCAATGACTGGAGTAGATTGCCTATTGGTTATCTTGATGGGTCGATGAGTGGCTCTTATGGCAGACACAAAAATCATTGAAGGCCAGATGTTTTATATCAGACGTCAAAAATATAGGCACTGCTTAATGACAAATAATGTTCTTGGGGTTTAGCCTTCTATTAGATTTATTAGGATTTTTTAGCTTTCCCGTGACATAAATTTGATTGAATACATTAATTTAACATGTCCTTTTTGCAAAATTCAGCTGCTGTATTTACAGACTTCTCTCCCCAACCAGTCCGTGTTCTCTGCCTCAGCCTGTTAGCTGCTTTTTCAAAACCATTGAGCACCGTCTCAGAGGAGTGTTAACTTACACTCTGCCTTGAATGGGCTATCCTGTGTCTCTCTGCTCTCTTAATTTCCTTCTATTTATGGCACAACGTTGAAGGAAGCCCATTATCCAGTTGTTTACATGAAATCAGAGCATTTGTTCCGACGCAGCATGAGGTCTGAAGAGAGACACTCAGGCCGCACCCATTTGTCCTGATTGCACAGCAGTGTCTTTCTCGATCCTGGGAGTGCTGTTGGCAGCCTGGACGCGTAGAATTGAAAACACAATCTTTCCTTTAACCCTCTGTGTTCAGGGAAAGTGCTAAGGCTCCAGCGTTTATATGCCACCTGAAGGCCAGGTTGGATGGAAAGGAGGCCTCAGAGGTCTGGAATCCCGCACCCATGTGCTGGAATCCCGCCAGCTTCTGCAGCCGGAAATGACGCGGTGTGGGTCTCGCCCCTGGTGTGTGCACTGTAAAGAGCACCAGGGGTCGGAGGTGGGATGGGTACAACAGGGGAGGCTCCTGCCAAACCATCCCAGGAAAAAAATGCCTTAAGTCCTCAAAGATCGAACCTATCTATGAAGCAGAAAGAGTTGAAAGACTGAAATAATCATTTATGATAAAAACCGTCTAAGTTAGAGATTTTCTGAAAGCCAAAAGGGGCACACGAGGAAGCAGTGTGGACCGCGGCCCTAGGCTGTCCAAGTCCCTGGTGCAGAAATCAGTCAAGTGTCCTCCTCCGGGTCCAGCTGGGAATCAGCCTCGCTGACCTCTGACGCTGAGCTTCTGAGAAACGACGGCCTTCATAAGTGTCTCTATCTGCGATTAGAAATGAAGTCGGTAAATTCAATTAGAAGCAGGCTCTGACGCCCAAACCGTCCGCCCTCTTGACCTGGAACCGCCGGCGTGAAGGACACAGGAGCAGAGTGCTCACACGCCTGGAAACAGCTGGGGCTGTCTCACGCTTTTCCCCGTGAAGCAGATAATGCACTAGAACGTGTCTCCTGTCGTGCTCGGGGTTTCTGCACCGCGCACTCTTTGGGCACCCACGTGTGTCAGACGCTGTGGGGCATGGCGTGAGTCAAAGACAGGGAGAGCTCATCCGTGCGTGTGAGAAACACACTGGAGTCGGAGAAATAAGATAGGAACCAATTCCAACAAACAGTGACCCGGCCAACGACAAACTCCATCTCGGATCCTTCCCTCCCATAGAAAGCCAGTATGGGGGCCCAGGGACCCAGGGACCCTCTCTCCGAGTGTCTGCACTCGGGCGGGAACTGGACGACTGCAGTCCCCTCCACACAGGTCAGCAGGACTCACCGACATGTTGGGGTTCCCCTCACGTGAATGGCCTGGCTGTCTACCCACGAAGCTGATCTCCCATCGGTCAGGGGAGTAAGCGGTTCACCTGGGTTAACTATCTATGAGGTGCTCCCTGCCTTATCCTAACACGGCCTTCGCTCTGCCCGCCGCATACCACACTGTCCTCAGTTTCCCTCTGAGCACATGGGCTCCATTCAGAACTGGAAAACTCTTGAGTTGACCCAGGCAGTTCACGGGACTCTGTTAACCAGAGGGAAAGAATCATCAACGCACAGAAGCAGCAAACTTTTGGAAGAGACTGAACAGCAGCAGGGAAAAATCAAAGCAATGGCTTTTTTCCTGGTATGAACTAAGAATTGTCATTAATTCCTTTGGACACTCAATTTTTCAGGCATATTTTCTGTCTCACACACTTCCTTACAGCCACAAAACGTGCAAAAAAAAAAGAGAGAGGAAAAGGTTTGAAATAAATTTTAGTCGATACCCATTATTTTCTCCTGGGAGACCTGTCCTGACTGCTCCCCACACCCACCTATTTCAGGAAAGGTTAATGGCTTTGAGTGAGGAGTCTCACCAAAGTCGCTGGGCAGGGAGATTTTTATCAGGAGCTGGGGATGTAATTCTGTGCGGGATAAAAGAAGACCAGGTAAGACTGCAGATGCCTCCTCACACAAAAGGACAAAGAGATTCCCTTTGAATAAGAAGATTAAAAAGCACTTTTAAATTTTACCTCTCACGAAATGAGAATTTAGGGCAGCTTTCCAGTTTCTGGACTGATCCTACACAGGGCTCCGGGTCCGCATCCAGCAGACTTTGTTTTTAACTGTTTCGGGTGAAATGCATCATTGCACCCAAGGAGGCCTGGCCTCTGGGGAAGCCACAGACAGATCTTCACTCACTGAGGAGATGGCTTCGCCAGGGGCTGTCCTGGGTGTGCACAGTCCCTCCCCAGGGGCCGCCCTCCAAACCCTGGAGTCAGCTAGCAGGAGCTGAGGGGTCTGCGGAAGGCACTTCTTCCCAACCCCACCCAAAAGTTGCCCACCACCCACGTGAGCCCCCCCTTGTGGTAAGAAAGGAGTTATCGAAGTAGCAACGAGGGTGGGTCCGCAGGGAGTGGGCACGCTCCAGACCACCCGCCGTCCGTGCCTGCACCCAATCTGCAGCAGGAGATGCCGGCACCACTCCCCACACCGTCGGGACCGCTGCCCCTCCCACAGCATACCCACACCCACACCCACCTGGACAGGAGTGGCTCCCACACCCAGCACCGTGTCAGGGAAGGCAAGGACTTAATCCAAGGTGACTCTATCCAGCACAGCTTTCATTTAGAATGGAAGGACAGATAAAGTGTTTCCCAGATAAGGTCAAGTTCAAGGAGTTCATCATCACCCAGCCCTTATCATATGAAATGTTAAAGGGACTTATCTACGAAAAAGAAGATCAAAACTATGACCAGGAAAACAAACTCACAGCTAACAACAACCGAACCTAAACAAACCAAACAAAAATAAACACAAACTAAGCAAACAACTAGAACAGGAACAGACCCACAGAAATGGAGATCACATGGAGGGTTAGCAACAGGGGAGTGGGAGGGGGAGGGAGGGGGAAAAGGTACAGATAATAAGAAGCATAAATAGTAGATACAAAACAGACAGGGGGAGGGTAAGAACAGTATAGGAAATGTAGAAGCCAAAGAACTTACGACCCATGGACATGAATAAAGACGGGGAATGTGGGTGGGAGAGGGTGTGCAGGGTGGAGGGGAATGAGGGGGAAAATGGGACAACTGTAATAGCATAACCAATAAAATATCTTTAAAAAAGAATAAAGGAATTCCAGGTGAAATTTATTTCACACGATACTGATTTCCTTGTGTCTCAAGACATTCTCCACGTTTTTAACTTTCTACCAAGTTCCCTTACATTTCTCTCCGTTCACTTTTCCTTTCCTTCGCGGTGACTGGGTGAACATCACTTCGGAACCACCCGCCGCACTGCCTAGTTTTACATAATTTTCTCCTGTCTCCCCCGAAGCAGCAGCGTGTGGGCGCTTCACGGGATCCAGTCCCGGCCGCTCACTCGCGCGGGGGTCGTGAGTCCTGCCGCGAGTCGCAGCGCCGCCTGCCCCCCCACAGTCCCCGAGGGGGGCCACACGAGGTGTCCCCAGGGCGCTGGCAGTGACTCTGTGGCACAGACCCAGGCGCGGCGCTGAGTGAGACAGGCCAGTCGGAGAAGGAGAGGGAGGGACCCCGCGACTTCAGTCACATGCCGAGTCTGATGGACAAAACAAACCAGCAAGCACAACAGAAGCAGACTCAAGGATGCAGAGGACAGACGGACAGCCCAGCAGTCCGCGGGGAGGGGCTCGAGGGGCTGGGTGGAAGGGGTGGGGGGGTTCAGGACAAAGGCACCCACGGACACAGACACAGACAGCATGGCGCCGACCGGAGGGAAGGGGCGGGAGGTAGAAGAGGGTGGAGGGGGCAGAAGGAAACTGGACGGGGGTGGTGGGCACACAGTGCACTGTACAGATGACGGGTTAGAGACCGCACACCTGAGACTTCTCCAATCTCATTCAACAAGGCGACCCCCATAAATTCAATTAAAAAATTGAAGAAATTGCCAATGCACCTGAATCCAGTGGAAAAAAAATAATAGAGATGTTGCAGAAATTTTCCAGTTACTATAGCAACAAGAATAGATTTTTTACTATTTATAGATCACATGTACTAGACTTGATTATACATATTATATTTCTACTTTCATAGATCCAAATTAATAACGCTTTCCAGCTGAAATTTTCCCCTTTCCTGCTTTTATCATGTGGGAGAAAATGAAACTAGTTTTAAAAATTAGGATTAAATGAGCCTTTAAATTATCAAAAAAATAAATGCAGAACTGGTGGGCAGATACTGTGCTTTCCCAGGAAGGCTTGGCTGCAGAGCGGTGCACCCGCGAGTTTGCGCCCGCCCACGCACAGCGCCCTTGCGTGGCTGACGCAGTCCCCCCGCCGCCCGCTGCCCCGAGGTCCCTGCCGCCCAGTCCTCCCCTGTGTCCAGCGCGCAAGCACCTGAGCGCAGGCGCAGGGGCCCATCGGGGGCGGAGAGCGGGGTGCGCAGGAGTCCGAGGCGGAGCGCTCAGCTCCAGCTGCCGTTCAGCTTCGAGCAGGCCTGGTCCACAACTGCACCGCTCCGTGGGCGGCCGTTCTGAAAGCCTCCTGCTGTGACGCAGATGACGAGAGGACACGCCCAGCTCGGGAGACATTGAGTAATGTCCTTATTATTCAAATTTAAAAAAAGAAAACATGCGGTTTCTTTGGGCCTAATCCATACCTCCGTGCAGGGTCCTAAATGCCCAGGGTCAGAGATGCAGTATTGCTATGCCTTCACTTGGGGGCGGGGCAAAATCAAATACAAATATCACCTCAAGTGTGCCTGAGTTGAGCAACAAATTAATTCTAGATGGAGACGAAAAGGAGGCCCTGGCCTGGTAGCTCAGTTGGTTAGAGGGTCGTCCCAATGCACCCATTTTACTGACCTGCACGCCACACTCGCCCTTCCACTGGGGCTGCGCTGCACTGGGGTCCGGGCAAACGCCGCACTCTGGGGGCCAGGACACGGGGGCCCTTCGCCCCGGCTCTGGGGGCGGCCTGTGTGCTAGAGGGGGGGCGGTGATGCGTTGGGAGTATGGGGTAACATGCTTTGAAAGGAAATGAGAGAAAGGCTTTAATTACTAAGAATCAGCACACTCAGATACGTGGCTGATCAGAAGTGCGGCATCGGTTCATATGAACCAGGAATGCGATTTCACTTTAAGATCTCAAGTCTCCGGGACGGGAGCTGTGACACCAGCGCTCACACCAACTGTGAGAGCGAGGGGACTGCACGATAAACTCAGTGCACTGCCAGGGCTAAGGAGTTTTAAATGATATTTCGGAACAAAACGTCGTGCAGCTTCTCGCAGAAAAACCAAAGCTCTCACTTTGGTGTAGCAAGTTTGCCACCTACTGACCGTGGGTGCCTTTTCCTCTTTCCTGTGAAAGGAAACTCCGCCTGTGGCTGTGGCAGCATCTAAAATCATAACGCCAATATTTCAAAGCAAAGCCATTCAAGAAGTAGCTTCCAGGTGCCCGGCCCTCGGCAAGAAAAGCCTGGCTGCTCCTGCCTCCCAAACCGCCCCCAAGTCCAGCAGGGAAACCGAAGCACCCGCACATGCCCTCTGAGAAAGGACGGGTGCGTCTTGATCCGGGGGGAGGCACACACAGGTGTGGTGCTGGGGTCTCGGGGAGCAGCCGGCCCACCCCCTCCCCAGCTCCCCATTCCCACAGTAACTTCCCGCTGCGGCCACTCCAAGCATCCTTGTCCCCGAGGCCTTGTGCCAGAGGTGACAGGAAAGGCCACTTTAGGGGGCCGTCTGGTATTACTGTGTTGGACGAGGTACAAACAAAATACTCCGATGAGACGACAAATCCCGACAGTACAGTAAGGGGACGGGTCCGGCTGTGGGGGGCCGACCCCCATGCCCCTGCAGCGGGGGCTGAGCACCAGTGGGGGCTGATACCCACCCGCCAGCGAGGGTGAGAGACAACCCCCACCGCATCCCACCTCGGAGTGCACATCGTGAGTCGGCCGCTCGCCAAGTCTAATTCCTTCTTGCTAAATTAAAGCAAGTGTTTAGCCATGTGTTCCTTCCGTGACTCTTCCCTGGACCCTCATCACTGGACGGCCAGGCGCCAGGGCCCAGGCGCCCTCTGTCTGCTGTTTGTGGACTTGCGTATCCACATAAACAGGCCTTACGAAAATGACAGCTCACACCAGAACTATTCTCATTGGCTCCGTGACAGATCAACTGTCTACGTAGACCAGTAATAACAACGTGATGCCACACAAAAGTCGCCCAACACCAGAGGGGAACCCAGGGGTCCCTGTCGCTATCTGGAGTTTCCTGTGACCCCGAAAACATCAGCCCGAATGAGCAGCAGAAACAGCACTTACTCAGGGGCACCAGTTTCAGTGTGGGAGGCCCAGGGACCTGCTGGGCTCTGTGCTGAGGGGACCACTGGCAGGGCAGCATCAGCCTGGCCAGACCCCCTCAGACTCCTTGGAGGAAGCTCCCTGCTGATCCCCACTCAGCTGGGCTGGGGGTGGGGGCGGGAAGCCATGCCCCTTCTCCCCAGGCCCCTCCTCCCCCATCAACAAGAACACCCGACGCCTGCTCTCGCCCCAAGGGACCCACTCTCCTCTCCTTCGAGACTCCACCTGCGTGTTCTTCGAACCACTTCATAAAAACCCACGGCCCCCGGGTCACAAGTACATAAAATTCCACCTGCCTTTTTCTCTCTATTCCTCACATTGGAAAATTCCCAATGATGATGTCTTCAGTCTAACTGTAGGTTTTCCCAGGCTTTGCCCTGGCATCTGCCTTGGGCTGCTGAAGCCGCCACCACTTTTGTGAGACTTCAGCTGCCACATTCCCCCAGCCCCACCCCTCGGGGGAGATTTCCCACGAGTTCATGGGCCACCTGCCTTGTTTTCCTCGTGGAGCAGAAAGAGTGCCTCCTCCGATACCTCCACCCGCACGTCCCCACCTCCGGGTTGTTGGCAGGGGAGTGCTGGCAGCCCATCTCCCTGACCATCGGAACCACAGCCTGTTTTATTAGCTCTGCAGGTACCGGGAGATTTGGGACCCCGGCTGGCACATTGCAAAGGGCGAGTCTTGAGGGTTCTGTCCTTTGTTCCTCCTCCCGTCTGCGCTGACTCTTTCTTCTCTGGCAGCCCGGTCTTGGTTCAGGTCTTTCATCTCTAACTGACCTGCTTTGGGTCTTTCTCACACGTGTGCCCTCCATGTGGCCCATGAGAGTCATGGGCAGGGAGACTCAGGAGTCTGCCCTCTGTGCCCTTCACCCTCCAGCTCCACCCCCCGGGGCACCCAGACTCTCCCCAACCTTGGGTTTCTGGTTTTCCCAGACTGAAGGGGGCTGTGCCGTGCGTTCCCCACCAGTTCCCTTTGCAGCTCGCCACAGGGCCCCCTGCAGCCAGCTCAGTGCTGACGCTGGAGAGGGGTAGTTATTTCCTATGCCTTCTTCTAAAGGTGACCCCCTCAAAAAGCTGCCTCATTCTATTCACTCCTCCTGGCCGCCGCAGGAGGAGGTTTTGTGTGAGGGAGGGGGTCGGTCTGGAAGGGCCTCCCTCCAGCACCCCAGCCCCCTCATTTAGAGTCGAAGAGTTTCGACACAGAAAGGCCCAAATGTGCACCCAACACCCCCAGCTCTTCGGCAGCAGACCCCAATTAGACACAGACCTCTGTCCATCCCATTTTCCTTGTTGGGCCCCGACATTCACTGTGTGATGCAATGGAGACCCCTTTCCACGGGCGGAATGCAAGAATTTCCCTGATCGATAACCTTTTGGAAGACGTATCAATAGCCTTCTCCTCACGTAAGGAATTACAGAGAAGGGCGCCCGCTCCCTTTTCGGCGATTATGTGGCTATACCAGTGGCTTATTCTGTACGCATTAAATATTTTATAAATGCTTCCAAAACCACCATAGCCCAGTCACGAAAGGGGGAGTTGGGGCCCTAATTTTAATGTCATCCCGGGGAGGGGGCGGCCCTGCTGAGACATGCACCCACAGAAATGAAATAAAGCAGCCGTGGTGTCCTGTGCGGTCCCTGGCCCACGTTGGCACTCGCTCCAGCAGAGGCATTTGCTAGGTGACATATCTGCTGTATGGAACTCAATTATCGCTCCCCTGCAGAATGTGGCGATTTAATTACCATCTCTGTCAATAAAGTTCGGGCAGATAAATTGAAGACGACACTGCCAAGTTTGAACAGTATGTGATCCCTTAAAACTTCACCTGCCACCTTACAAGTCAGACACCTTCCTGAATGCAGAGACCAGGAATAGTCACTAAAGTACAGCTATGCTAGTCATCAGCATACGAACAGTTACGGGTTTTCGTTACTATAATTCTAAAAGTTTCACGTGTTGACAAAGATTTTATTCTTATTCTTTTGCTAACATTTCATATATATTTATATGGGTAAATCAAGCTAGGGGAGGCCCTCTTGTCACCTCGGATCGTCATTGCTTTTATTGTGACAATACTTTTGACACAGTAATCAAACGTTAAAGCCTGTGGATGTTTAGCCCTGGTGCGCCGGCCTGGATTAGTCACGTCATTCGAAGCCCATCTTTCATTTTGCCTGATCATGTGGTCCGTGCGGATACTACCTTCGTGTCCAGCACGTCCTTGGATCGGAAACTACTGTGCATTCGAAATACCAGAGTCGAGTGGGTCTGATCAGGAATGTGGCCTGGGGCCGGGGCCGGGGCCGACCCGCCTTTCTCTCCCGCACAGCCCCCGGGGCTGACTCTGCTGAGCTCTGCAGAGGGACTCAGAGGCACCGGGGCCAATCCAATCCGGAAGACCAACTGCAGAATCACGGTGGGGGAGGTGGGAAATTCGGATCTCAGACCAGGAACGGAGGAGGGAAGCCGCCCTCCACACCCATGACGGCTCGGGGAGACAGTGCAGTGGGAACAAAAAGCACGGAGACGCAAAACCATGAGCTTTGACACGGCCCCGTGCGAAGGACGGGCCCGAGGATGCCCACGTCCTGATCAGGGAAGGGACAGAGCCCTTGTTTCTGTTCAACTACCAAACACACAGAACAGCGACGGAATCCTGGACACGGAGATCATTTTGACGGTTGCCAGAGGGGAGGTGTGGTTTGGGGAGGGGGCGGAAAAGGCGAAGGGGTTAAGGAGGACAAACCGGTAGTTACAGAACAGCCATGGGGATGCACGCTCAGCACAGGAAAGAGCAAGGCCAAGACCTTACACGTGTGACCGGTGCACATGGACAGCAGTGCAGGGCTGCCTGAGGGAGTTGGGGGCCTACGGGGGCAGTTTGGGACAACTGTAATAGCATAAACAATAAGTAATATTTTTAAAGAAAGTGAATACAGAGCTGAGACAAAAACCAGTGAGATGGTGATTCTGGCTGAGAGGCTCTCGGCTGCTCACAGGAACAAGCCCGCCAGCAATCAGCTCAGAAGAGACTTAATCCCTAGGTCTTACCGCAGGGGATCACTCACCATTTAACCACGGACATTTCTAGGTGAAAACAATGGTGGTGACCCTCTTCGAGGCTTCGTAATAAGCTTATCTTTTTAATGCCTTCGAGAAACGTGCACCTAAAATAAACAAACAGTATCTTAATTTCACTGTTTCTTTTATGTCTGTTTGTATTTTTCTTAGAGTAATTTCCATCAAATTGAATAGGATCCTGGAGATTTGACCCTGTATCATGCCCAATCCTATGTTTGTTAAATTCTGTCATTTTTCTATTTCTTTTGTTGTTGCCGCTGCTTTCTGTGTGTGCTTCGACTGGAGAGTCTGCGACTTTTTTGGTAAATGGCTGGGATTATTCACAAAGTTTTGCTCTGAGCTTTATGTGTGCCCACGTTGTGTGGGTGTTTTGGTGACAGCCCTGTGACCCATTGTCACCGAAACGCTGTGATGGATATTCGGTCCTTTCCCGTCGGGGGGACACGCTCGGGGGAGGAGCCGGGGGACGACAGGTTCCGAACCCTCCCGTTCTGGACCCAGCCACATGCCGGCCCCTCCCACCTCCAGGTTACAGGGCTCGTCCGTCAACCCCTCTCGGTGGAACGGTGGAATGGGACTACTCCTCAGCAGGCTTGCAGCGGAGCCACAGAATCCTACTCCAGCCTAACCTTTTGCTTATCAGGTTCCATTATGTCTTTTTTACGATAAATGTGTCAAAATAATTTCATTTATTCCAGGCGCAAACTCAATTTCTTCGGCGAGTCGCCGTGCCCGACGGAGTCCTTCAGGTTCGGAGAAGCCTCGTGGATTCCATTCTCTCCCCAGAATGGAAAACACGGACAGCGACATAACAATTTAAATGCAATTTTGTTTTTTAATCACATTATTATTGAGCACATAATGAAAACTAAAGTATTCCAGGTGGAATCGGTTTATCAGTTCAAGTGCTTGCCTCGAGTCTAGATACAGAATTCCCTCATCAGCAACCTGTGTAATGAAAATTCTGTTCGGAATCAGATTACCTCGTCAACACTCTTAGCAGAGAAGCTATTACCACAGCACTGCCTGCATTTTTATTTACTATTTTTCATTACTCATTTCAGCCCCTTTTCTGAAAATCCGAAGTGTTCATCTATAATTTTACCACTTACAAATTAAGCAACCAGTTAGACTATTTCGAGTCCTGTAGCATTTTGAAGGCGCCTTCTTTTTCTTTCTGTTTCGCCACTTTGCACTCTAAAGCCTTGATACAAAGTATCAAACTGGGCTCCGCCGGACCACAAGCCACGTCGTCACTCAACCTGAAACCCAGCCCTCAGTTTGCTAATCCCTGGGAAGGCGGTCCCTGACACCAACTGGCTCTCTCTGTTCACGCGGCTTTTATATGCTAGTAAAAGTAAAATCAGGCATTGGGAACGCCACTCACTGGGTCCCCACCTGCTTCACGTCCCTGTGCACCTGGCTCACTCGGCGTCCTCACGGTCATGGTCAGGGTCACCCACGGAGAGGCCAGGAGGGCACGCCCATGAGCTAGACCTTCACCTTCTCATCTGACCTTTGGAAAAGAACAAGGGTTTGCCCGCACAAAGCTTTATGGCAGCAGCGGTTCTGAGGAACTATTTTATGAGGAAATAATGTGCTTTCTTCTCGGGACACAGAACGTGGCCCTCCGACTTACAGTCCCTCCGATGGGAATCGGGTTATCGCCTCATGAAACGGTGCGAAGGTCCTGCCATCACTTAATCAGCAAACAGGACATTCATTGCTCCTATTTGCCGAGTTTTACCCAAGGACTCCCAGGGTTATTGCTCTTTCCCTTTCAAAAGGAAACATAATTTATTCCGGCTTGACCAGCATGCCTATATCAATAACTATGACTAAAATATCTTCATTTGACCGTTGTACGTGTCACCATGGAGCCGGGTTTTAAATACGTATTGCAGGAGTTGACTGACCAAATTAGTTTAGCTGTATAACCCTGGTGGTCCCCAGCCTCCAAGAACACGTGAAAAGAAGCCTGCAAGCCACATTAACACCGGTTCATGCATATTTGAATTGAGCTCCCCTGGAATTCATGGATAAACTTGAGAACTGATTCCTTCCCCTCTTGCCAACAACGACCCCATGGCCAGAAGCAAACGCGCGGGTGCTGGGCGACCTGGAACAGCCCCTGCAGACAGCCCCTGCAGACGCGGGGTCTCCGGGGCTCAGCTGCATGCCGGGGACTCACAGCAGGCAGGACCAGGGCGGCTCCTCCCACTGGGGTGGGCTTTGACCTTCCCGCCTGCAGAAGCCCGACCTTTGTGAGACTGTGAGTCACCCCGTCTGCAGTGTGGTGATAGGGCCGCCCCCACAGACAAAGGTGCTCCTGCAACTTGCTCCCCCCGCCCTACCTCCCCTCCGTCAACGTGGGTTTGGCCCTCGGTCGTGGCAGGAGTGAGCCTCAGACCCCACAGACGAGGGACCACTGTCGATTCCTTTTTCTCCTGCTGGACCCCCTTCCCCGTGCTGGACTGTTACGAACCCTGAGCACACAGAGGTGAACGTCCTGGTGTCGGTGTGTGTACGCACACCTGAGACAGATTCGGGGACAGGACTGCTGCTTCACGGTGTCTCCCCATGCCCCAGACGTTCCCTCGAGTGTGTGCGAACGCTCGTCCATGGGCCCTGGCGCCCTCTGGACGCGGCGCTGAGTTCCCCTCGTCAAGAAACATCTGGCGTGTGTGACACCAGCAAGCCCGCCATCTCTGCCCCCAGTCTGTCGGCGGTGGTATCACACTGACCTCGTTCTGAGTTTGCTGGTCCCGTGGAGTGCTGACCGGGTGGGCGCACTCACTCGTTTGGGGGCGGGGCTTCCTCTCCGCATCCCTTTCCCTTCTTGTCACGCAGGTTACTCGTCTGGCGTGTGAGTCTGTGTCCAGATTTGTGTGAGCTCCTCACCGGACTGGGTCTGAACCCTCTATCCGAAGGTCAGGCTCTGGGAAGAGGAGAATGCCAGGAGCCGGCCTGTCAGGTGATCACACACCCAAAGAGTCCCATTTTTTCCGGTGATGGCTTCTGGCAATGTCCACCCAGGGACATGTCACCGGGAGCCAGTGCTCAGAGCTCACCCTCACCCCTGACGTCATTGGTTCGGGAGTTGCAAGAGTTTCGTGGGAATCCCAGGTCACAGGGGACACTGGGCAGTCCCAGAGGCTTTGTCTGTGGCTCAGGGACACCCAACGTCCATTCACAGGCAGCCTGAGGCCAAGCAATGCCCTCGCGCCCACTTGCAGCAGCGTCCCCCAGAGAGACGGTGTGGGGACAACACTCAGCGGTGACCTGTGATGGCAGGGCAGCGAGGCGGTGCACGCCGGTCGCCTCGAGGGCGGGGGCATGCTGACAAGTCTACTCGGCGGCCACGTGTCCCTTGTCATGTCACTGGGGAGCGCAGCCTGCACTACAGATGTGGCCCATCTCACATCTGGAGACCTGCGTGATGCTGCCGGTGCAGAAACTGCCTTTCCCCGGACTCCCTTCCCGCAGAGTTAACAGGTGTTCTTGAAGTGCAGTGAAGACACTGTGCAGACCTCAACAGCCACGCAAAGAAACACGTTTCGAATGTAAGCAAGCAGATACAATGGACGGCAGTTCACTCGCAGCCTAAGGACACGGAAGCATTTCATTCAAAAAGCAAACAGCTCCCCGAGGCCGAGTCTGGCCGGCAGCAGGCGGGGCGCAGGCCTCGTCCCGGGCCGTGGTCCCCGATGCTGTGGCCCCCGATGCAGGAAGAGGAGCAGAAGCAACACGTGGACGTTTGGGAGAGAACAGCAGTTTATCATCGTTTTTACGTGAACTCACTCAGGGGTGCACCCTGAATTTTGGAGGACAAAACAGACAGTACTTGCTTATCTTCATACCAACTCCTCCTTCCTGCTGGAACCTCTACGTCACGCTGAGGATTGATTCTCATTTGTAGGGTTTACAATGGATGGTGGCACATGAGTTGCTACATCTTTCAAATTTGTGTTATTTCCATGTTGTCGTTTCTAAGTGCTGGTTATCGCCAGGACTTGGGCCTCAGACGAGCACTTCCCCCAGAATGGCAGTGACCAGCATGTGCAGCAGGCGTGGCGAAGGGCCACCAGCACAGACGCTAAATGTACTTCCACCGTCCAAACAGGTGCTGTGCTCAGAGGCCGTTTCTACAACCCGGAGCAGTGGTGACCCAGAACCCCGGGGCCCCTCTGAGGCTGGTCACCGTGAGGGGACCACCCCCAGAGCCCATCCTCGCTCACCTGCCCCCTGAGCGGAAACACAGCCACCTGCCAGCACCGTTCCATCAGCCCCATTGCTTCCTCTCGGGGACCACGCAGCCGGCGCCTGGTCGGCAGCCCAGCCTAATCAAGGGGCGTTTGTATCCAGCGGCAGGACGTTCTCCGGGTTGGTCTCCGTCACAGAAACCTGTTCTGTGGAGGCAGAAACGGAGCCGGTGATGGGTCACCTGCTGTAGGACGGGCAGGAAGGCCATTCGTTCCGCACTCGATTCGGAAACCGTGCCAGCTGGCACCCTCGTGGGGACGTGGAGACACGGACGTTGGCACAGGTCTGGCGTGCGGGGTGACCCGAGGATGAAGCCCCGGTTCCCTGCCCCCCAGGCCCAGCCCCCTCCCACGGCTGCCCCGGGCTCCCTGGTGCTGCGGAGCTGGGCCCAGGAAGGGTCAGTCCCTTTCGAGGGTCTGTCTGCACAGGATCGTCACACGGACTGAAGAGAGCCCAGCAGGCGCCCTGTACTTCTCTTTGACCCTCACACACATTTTTTCTTCTTAGGAGACAGAGCTTTAACGACGTTTGCCAGGTCACCAGCTTCAGGAGAACTTGACCTCCAGCATGAGATTCAGTGGGGCACTGTCTGACCAGGCTTCCCGTCCACCATGCCCTCGGGCGAAACTCGGCAGTGCCCAGAGCCCTGAGACCCTCCATTGACCTGCCCCCCAGCCCCCGAGGCCCTGCATTTACACTCTGCTTAATGCCCGAGATCTCCGACTGGCCTCACCTCCACAGACGTTTGCTTAGACGTGAAGAGGGGGCGTTTCTCCCAAAGCCCGTGCCACGTGAGGGGTCCAACCTCAACCCGGGGGCCGTCTGGTAGCCCAGTCTGGCCCGGGCCACGACTGCCATGCGGCAGAAGGTGCCGGGCGTTCCTTTCAGTCCGGAAAAGCTTTCTCTGCGATGAGACGCATGAACAGGAGGGAGACCCACCCGGGGGGTGGGGGGTGATACCAAGTCACCCAAACCACTCAACTACTTTAATAGACCCTGTGTTCTCCACCTCACGTTCTGCTTCCTCACCGGCCCCGTCCATCCGAGCCCCCACCTGACACTCACGGACCCTGCACGCCCCCGGCTGGTGTGAGACCAGGTGACTGCATGACGGAGGCCCCACCTTGGGGAGCCCCGAAGTCACCCCCGGCACATGCACGTCCTCTCCAGCACGGCACAGCCCTGGACCCACACAGGGGTCTCCGCATGTAATTTGGCAGGAGGCTGGCTTCCCCCTGCCTGCCCCAGGCTTTTCGGAACATGAGCACCGGACCTGCGGGGAGGCCGGTGCTGCTGGCAGCCGTCCTGGGGATGCCGGGGTGTCGGGAGGGAGTCTACAGGGGTCCTTTCGTAAATGCTGCAGAGGGACAGGTGTGAGGCTCTGACCACCACTATTCCACTGAGTAACGCAATCCAGGCATCTTCTCAAAGTCACCTCAACGACCTTGGATTTCCATTACATCTGAGGGACCCAAGAACTAGTTTGGGGAACTTCTGAACGAGGGGGAGAAAGTAGCTTTGACAATGGCTTTAAACCAGCGCGGTGCTAACCTGGAAGTAATGGAGTTTTGAGCAATGGAGACTGTCTGCCCAGGGGCTGGTGTCGGGTGCCGGGGTCCCCCCTCGGTGCCCGGGGTCCTGCGCAACCGTGAAGCAGGCAAGTTACTTCAGACGGATGAGGTGGAATGCCACATCCACACTCACTCACCATGAAAAACATTAGCAAATAATATGCTTGTTTTCCCTCCACGCGGAAGCCCACCTCCTTGCCTTCACCAAGTCTGCCTCCCCTTGGCTGAGGAGGGGTCCCCAAGTCCCCTGGCGGGCTGCTGCCACCCTGTGGCTGCGGAGAGTGAGTGGATGTTGGTGAGGTCCCAGCGCTGGTGGCACAGGACCGTGCAGGGGTCCAGAGCGTGCTGGCTGAGACCCTGAGGGCAAAGCTGAGCGGAACACATGGTGACACCCTAGGGGCTTGGGGCACCCATCAGGTCCCCGGGAGGGCGGATGTTCGGAGGGCGACCTGGGTGGCTGTGGGCTCCATCTCTCTGTGGTGAGTACACTTACAGCCCCAGGGTTTTCTGTCCGCCACCTGGCCACTCCAGGGCCAAGGCCAGAGCAGCCTGGGTAGGGCTGCCCCCAAGCCCTTCCATCAACGTTTCCAGGCTGTGGTCTCTCCCACTCCAGGCCAGGGCTAAAGAGGGCACAGGAGACCCAGAAACTCATCCATGTCATTCATTCCCTGTGCCCTCAGGCCTGTGACTTCCCCCGCCCCACTCGCCTCTCCAACCCGGCGTCTCAGTTCACAGCCTGGGCTGCACTTGGAGGGAGGAACAGGGGGAGCATGTCTGCCCACCGCTCCCTGGTGTGAAAGCCGAGAGAGAGAATTAAAAGGCACCAAAAAAATACCCTAAATTTAACTCAACTGAATGCAGGAGCGTCGCTATTTGCATCGTTTGCCGCCGTTTTGAATTGCTGATCAGAAGCACAGGCTCAACCCCAAATTAATGAGCGCCTGCCCAAGGGACCAGCCGACGTCAATGTTAGCTCTGCTGAACGGCGACTCGGGAGGGAGGCAGATCTGAGGCACATCCACGGGGGTCCTTCCAGACGCACATGACGATGGTTGCAGGACTCGAAATCCTCTGGGATCCGACGCAGACTCCAAAACGGAAGGTTCTCTTCGGTGTCCACACATGTCATTGTTTCTGAAGACAGTCTGCTGGTGGGAAAGTGAGGTGGGGCTGATACCTTTTGAAAGGCACTGATTGAAATAAGGAAATAAACAAACAAGTAAATAAATAAACACAAGCACCTGACCAAGGAGCACCCCAAACTCGGATGGGTCGAGTGTGGGCTGTGCAGAGGGAAGGGGGGCGGGGGGCAGGGCCGGTCAGCAGGCACGGGCAGAGAGGCAGACCCCTTGAACCTCCTCCAGGGCCCCAGCAACGCGCAGCGTCTGTACCAAGATCCCAAACCGAACTCCGGTGCTTGGAAACTGAGCGAGCTACAACACAGTGGCCTCTAAAGTGTTCAGAACACTAGCTCAGCCCTTAGGTGATTGTGCAGCTGTCCAGCGCGTGCCTGAAAGGTATGAATGCTTTGTTTTGAGAACGGAAGACATCATTTCCAAGCTTCATTGCAAATGCAAGAGGGCACTGCCATAGTTATGTTAATTGCCCATGAATTATTCATCTAAAGGTGTTCCTTTGCCGACACTTTAAGGTCAGATCCAATACAATGGTGAACTACCTAGGCACACACTTGTTGACAGGAAAATGCTTCACTCGTGTTTAAAATTTGATCAATGCGAGGCCAGATGTTTTATTAATGGGGAGCGGTCTGAGCATGCAGGAGATGTGTGGCCGCAAACCCATCAGAAGGTCCGGTGCGCGACCCTCCAGCAGCATTCACTCTCAGATCACGGCAGACATCCGACCCCTTCCACGTGAAACACGAGGCCATGATCATGGGAGGGACGTTCGCAGTACAGGTGACATTCACAGCAGAGGCTGGGCTTCTCAATTCACTCCAAGGGCAGACTTCGACGTTTCTCCTGGGACAAAGAAAATCCTCGCATGCGATTGACGGTTGAATAGCGGCTCTTGAACGTGAGCAGAACCTCACAGGGCTCCTTGTCTTTGCGTCATCAGCACTGGCACAGCCTGTGACTTCAGGGAACTGTTAACAAGTGCAAAGTGTTTGCAGGACATGGGAATGACTTAGTGCAGGACACAGACGATGTCTGTCCTTCTGCCCCTCCAAGGGAGGCTGACAGGAAATGGCAGGGAACCTACTCCGTCTTCCTAATCATCACTGTCAGAAATCTAACGTCCTCTATGAAGCTCTCGGCCCGGAGGCAAAATGTAGACTCAGTCTTCGTTCCCACAGACTTTATTATTAGCATGCAGTGGGGTGAAGATCGTCCGTTCAACAAAGGGTGCCGGGAAATAGGGCAGGTGTGTGGAAAATGCGAACTAGACCATAGACCGCCTTCTTGCACCACACACAAGACTAGACTCAAAACGGACCCGAGGCTTAGATGTTAGGTTAGAAGCCATAAAGATCCTGAAGGAAAACAGCCAGTAAAACCTCTGACGTTGATCATAGCAATGTTCTTTCTGAGGTGTCACCTCGGGCAAGGGAAACGAAAGAATAGTAACAAATGGGACTATCACAAACTAAAAGGTGTTTTCGCAACAAAGGAAACTATCGACGGACGGAGTGAAAAGACAAACCTCGGAACGGGAGAACATACTCACTGACGCCTCTGATGAGGGTTAACATCCAAACATGTATAAAGAACTCACACGACGCGTCACCAAAAAGCCCCAAACAATCCGATCAGAAAATGGGGAAAGGACCCGAACAGACTCTTCTCCAAAGAGACGAGCAGACACCAACAGACACGGGAAAACACGCTCAATGTCCCTGGTCGTCGGAGAGACGCACATTCTAACCACAGCTGTGAGAACGGCCGCCACCGACGAGTCAGCGAACACCAGTGCAGGCGAGGACTCGGAGAAAGAGCCCCTGGTGCACTGCTGGGGGGAGTGCAGATGGGCACAGCCCCTGTGGGGACAGTGTGGAGTGTCCTCAGAAACTTAAACATGGGTCTGCCTTACGATTGCACTTCTGGGACCAGATCCAAAGAAGGGCGAAGCACTCATTCAAAAGAATATACCTCATTTTGCCATGTGCACTGTGCACCCATGTTTTGGGCCCCAACTTTCAGGGAAAAAATTCTTATATTTTAATTTTTTAGTTCAATTTTTATGCATTTATATTTAGACACAAAACCGATTATCATATACTAGGGTATTATTTTGAATACAGATATCATTACTGCTTTCTAGAATTATACCTTTAACCATAAACATAAATAGGAGAATCAGAAACATTTATATAGATGTGCAATCAGCACCACCCATGTATAAATGCACATCCTTATTTTTCCCTCAAAATCTTGGGCAACAAAAGGTACACAAAAATAGGGCAGGCGCCCCCATGTTCACTGCCGTGTTATTTACAATTGCCGAGATTCGGAAGCCGCCCGGGTGCCCATCCGAGGTGAGTGGGGGAAACAACCATGGCAGGTTCACGCGGTGGAAAGCTCATCGGCTGTAAGAGATGGGATCTTCCCTCTGTGACAGCGTGGACAGGCCTGGAGGGCAGTCTGCCCAGTGAGACCAGCCAGTCGAAGGAGGACCCCACCGCGGCCTCAAGCCCCAGGATGCCTCCTGCCCGCCGGCCCGTCCTGCTCGTGTCGGACCTGCCAGTGCCCAGAGCCACAGAATCGCCCGGACCAATGTCTTGTGCTAAATCTGAGTGCTTAATAGAGCTGTAGGTCAGATGATAAACAAGATATCTCTCTGCAGAAACATGCCTCTGCCCATGTGCGAGCAGCTGTACGGATATGGAGAACAAGAGAGGGAAGGGGAGAGACGCTGCTCTTCCCACAAAGACCCCAGGCGCCCTTGACCCCTGGCAGAGGGCTAAGCACCTGGGACCGCCCTGGTGCCCCGTGGGGGAGTCTGTGCAGGGGGTGCGCTGGGACCCTCGGGATTCGAGGGCCCCGGTGTGGGCGGCCAAGCATGGGGGCGGCTGAGGTGCGAGTGGGCGGCCTCACTGCCCCGTGCAGACAGAGTCACCATTCTGGACTCTTCAGAACACATGTGAGAGTGCAAATTTCCTTCCTTTCAGCGACTTGCCGTAGCATTGCACCCTCGCCTGCACTTAAATACAAAACAAAACAAAACAAAGCAAAACAAAAACGAATGCTGTGAAAAGTGACGTCTCTGCATTCCACAGACTCCAGCAACTGGGCTATGACTAAGTATGAACTACATTCACTTTGTAAAGGGGGCCGCGGGTCCGACCTGAGCCCTTTTTGGAGACGCTAGGTTGATAAAATCAAACTGACCCTTTTTTCACAATTGTGTGTGGCCGTTAAGCATCTCGGACCCTGTCGATGAAGAGCGGTTATTTCCCCAGCTCCCCCGCAGTCTCCGTGGGGACAGCGATTCTCCGAGGCCGCCCGTGAACACTGGGGCAGGGGCTCCTGCATCTCCGTGGTTTCTGAGGGCCCTTCACCTCCCGGAACTCTGGTCCCCCGAGCAGGAGGCCCTGGGTCTCTTATGGACTCCGGAAACTGAAATTGAAAAGATAAGGATCGCCTCAGCGGCAGAAAAACCTCGTGGTGACAAAAACAAGCTGAGACCAGATTTTATGAAAGCTGCTCAGGAGAACAGGCTCCAGCAAAGCACAGTTTTTACGCGGACGGCGAGGAGCACCGGCCGGCCTGAGGAGTGAGCGGCACCGCCCAGGGCAGGGCCGTGCGGGACTGGTCAGTGGGTGGGGACAAGGCCGGCACCGAGACAGGGCCCACGGGAGAGCCCGAGTCAAAGCTTCTCCACCGTCCGATCGCTGTGCAAACCCCTGGAGAAAACGGTAGATTCCTGAGAGTGTTCTCGATTCCAATAACTAGACGGAAGTCACCCAGATCCTTCTGTTGGACGGTGTTCCCCGGGCCCAAGGATGGAATCCAGAAAATAGTCAATATCTGAGCTTCCTCATTCTTGGATCGTCCCATTTAATTAAAGCTCTTAAACACAGCACTCGACGACCCCCAGCGCCCAAGACGGACAACAGTTAAGTAACTCAGGAGCTCCAGGTGCTCTTGGATCCTGTAGAAGGGAGACTGAACTCTAACCGAGGGGGCTGAAGCTTCCTCAAAGGAACAGTAACCAGCCGTCTCACCAAACAGGTGAGGAAGGCCCGAGGTGGTCGCAGGAGCCCCGTCTCCCCGCACCTGTGCCATCTCAGTTCAGGAGAGCTCCGGTCGGTCTCGTTCCCCCAGATACGGCCACGTTTCCTACAAGTCATCACGCAGCGAGCAGAACTGTACGGAGTGTCCACGCTTCTTCTCTGATGTCCAAGGTGCTTGCAGATACAGCCCGGGCCATCTGAATCATCGTCGAATTGTCAACACAATAGTGCTGCTTCGCCCGATTGTGTATCGGTGTTAGAAGGCTTCTTGGGAAACATACCCTCTAAGACCCCCTGCCCGGGGCAGGAACGCTGCCTGGACAGAACAGTTTGGATGCCAGTGAGGATTTTAAAGTGGACTGTGTTTCATTTCTTATTAAAGTATTGCTGATTTGGTTAGAAATTCCAAACTTGTTCTTTTCAATATGCAGAATTAAACGGCTTGTATTCTAGCTAAACACACCGGGATTCCCACGCAGACACACAAAGCATCATTCCTCGATTTATCTGGGATAACAGATACTTTAAATTATGGATCCCACAGAGAGGGGTCGTTGAATTATTTATCAGATAACCACAGCAAAATGTATGGCGGCTTTAAAACTGACACCGTATGGTGGAGGAATGATTTCTAGAGCTCCATCTGCAGCCCTAAGAGACAACGTCAATTTGTATTTCTCCACAGGGGCACTCAGAGGTCCGAGCCCCTGGCCCTGAGAGTGTTTGTCAGACAGACTCTGGACGGAGTCCCGGGCCGGAGGGTCCCCCTCGGAACACCGTAGTCTCCGTGCTAACTTTCTCGCCAATGACAGGACTCTATGTCCGGCTTTCCCCGTTTGTCAAACCACCACTAGAAACGGCAGTTATGAAGTGAACAACTCCCCGAGAAGGCGGAACGTCTGGGCACCACCCCACGGCCCGGCGGGCTGGACCGCTGCCCCAGGACGGCACCAAGAGCGGTTTCCGGGCCGGCGCTGGCAGGCTCCAGCTTCCCGGGCTGTGTGACGGGCCTTAGCGATCCACACTGGAGCCCACTCAGACTCACTTCATGAGTTTCTACGACTTCCAGAAAGCGCAGCGACCCTGGGGAAGCTCTCTCGGCTCCTCGTGCCCGCAATGGGACGGGACCCCCCCACACAGGGCATGGCGGGCTAGCCCTGCGCATGCCTAGCAGACAGTGCCGAGTGCCCAGTGCCATCAGCTCAGGGACACAGGGGGCCTTTGCCAGCCCGGGGGAAGGAACGCTTCAACCCACGGCAGACAGCCTCTTGCTCATGAAGGAAAGGCCCGTCACCTGCCTTCAAGCTGAAATAGAGAGACTGTGTTAGAGACAGGCGCTTTATAACCTGGGCCGGTCAATATTCGCTATCCCAGTTCAGAAGCAGCTTCCAAAGCACAACCCAGCACAGTTGACTTCGGTGCCCGAACGCTGTAGTTTCCCGAAGGTGCAGGGCCAGAGTCCGGCCAGGATCACCCAGCTCCTGGGCACGGACTGGACTGTGTTACCACCGCCTCTGGACCACACAGCCTGGCCAGCTGCCCCACTGTGCGACACAGACTCTCCTGCGAAAGGGGGCGCATCCCCTGCAGCCACACATGGGTCTGTGATGTCTGCTGTCTCCTGGCTACAGGCTCCTGCACGGCCACCTGAACTTGTGAACTCTGGCCCCACCCCCAGCCCCTCCTCCAGGCAGGCCTCCTGGCCCAGCTACTCCATCTCCACCTTCCTACAGTCATGATGGGGGCCAGGGGGTGTGTTCTGGAGGGGGGTGCTGCTGGGAAAAGAAGGGGAAATGGCATCACTGTCACTGAGTGGGTTGTGATAAATGACACAGGTACCACAGTGTCTGACAGAGATGTGTCCATTTGGGTGATGGTTAGTTAGATATCCATCATACTGTTCTCCTTCCTTTGGTTTGGGTGTAAAGTCCTTCATGATTAAAGTGTATCTTGAAGGTGCCGGTCACAGGACTCTGAGAGAGGTGACATGTGGGCTCATGTTTATACAGACAGATGCCAGGCGAGCTATCAGTCTCCTTCATGCTGCAGAAATGGAGAATGAGAAGCAAAGCAGATAAAAGCAAGATCCGTTCTCCAATTTTCTCTGGCTGCAATCCACAGTGTCATTCAGCAGATGAACCCCAAATCCAGCTCTTGGGGAAACCATCCACAGGGGATTTTTACACTAACTAACTACTCAGAAAGAGCAACATCGACTAGCAGGACGAGGCGTGAAGATGCTATGAAATCAACTCATGAGATTACGGGAGGACGACCATGCTCTCGCGGCGTGCTTGCCAAGTATGTTGTTCATCAACATGACTTTTGAAACTTGGCTTTGCTGACCTGTCAGACACAGGTGGGAGTTCCTTTCCAGCAGCTGGAGCATAAGATGCAAACCAAACTTCGCACATTGTTTGGAACCACGCACACTGAGGGCGTGCGGGCCAGAGACAAGTCATCTTCCTGTCTGCAAGCGCACACCTTCCGGTCGGTGCGATTCTGCTGATCGGTCTGCAGGTGCAACTCGGAAAGAAACGGAACCTCGGCTCACGCCGGGGTTCCCCAGTCTCTCTGTTATAACTTAACCGTTATTGCAACATCGGAAAATGAGGCTCAGCTCTGTCTGCGGTTAGTGGCCTTGCCCTAGCCTAAGAGGGCACCTTCGGGGGGCGCCGGACAAGAACACACAGGCGTCAGCCGTTGGCCCTGGACGTGGTCTTCGCCAGGTATTGTGGTCCAGGGGCCATTGTCCCTTGTTTCTGGGGTGTTCCTCTTGTTCCAATGCACGGTTGTGCTTTCTAGAATCTGGGATGGTTTTTGCAAATTTTTTCACTTAAACTTTGCAGATGTTGGAAGAATTCTATTCTTCAGGCTTCAGAGTGAATGCTTGCTTCATGGGCACTTACATAAAACTTATTATTCTAAAAAACTGCAAGTAAGGATCCTTTGTGAGTAGCTCGAAGTTCCAAAAGTAATTATGGAATTAGAATAAAAGGTGATGAGAATTAACAGTTGTTTAATTGTTTGGGCCACTTTTTGTTAACTTTTTGCAGTGGGCTTTCCTGTCGTTTTCTCTGGTCTCCTTAGAAAACGAACAGCAAGGATTTTGCTCTAGAGTCTGCAGTGTGCCTGGGTCTGCCCAGCTCTCACACTGCCAGTCTCATTCCGACTGATGACTGAGCAGCTGAATAATGCAGTTCCTCCAGTGAGATAACCACCGCTTCATTTTTTATTCATACTTCTTTTAATTCAACAATATCTGGTTTTTATCCATGAGCTTACTTATTGAAGTCGCATGGAATTTCCAGACATAGAGTGTGCATATGTTTGCAGAGCCAAATTGCTCTTAGAAAAATACTCCCACGGAGGTAAAATAACAGTAAATAAAGTCAACTGATGACATTTCTGAATTTTCGAATTCTTAAAAATAAGTAACCGATGAGGTTTCCCAAAGGAAGGTGCTGGGTGTGCATTGGAACTCTAAACAACATGGGAAAACACGCTTCGCCACAGGTGTGTGTCACGTGCACACGGTGGGGGTGAGATTAAGACAAGAATACACGTCTGGGTGTGTACACGAATGCATACTCGTGAATGGACATAAATGCATACACATCCATACCAAGTGTCTCCCTGCACACGCACACATACACGCACACACACACACCACTGACTCTGGAACACAGTGAGGACGTCAGGGCGCAGCCCCCCCATGAAAATTCTGGTCGGGTTTCTGCCTCCCCCAGACTTAACTGTGACTAGCTGACCACTGACCAGAAGCCCTACCTCTAACGCAAACCATTGACGAACATGCATGCTGTATGTTTCATGTATATACATACATACACATATATTACAGACTGCATTCTTACAATAAAGTAGCCAGAGAAGAAGACGTTGTTAAGGAATTCGTGAGGAGGAGAAAATATGTTTCTAGCATTTACTGAGAAAGTCCGCACAGAAGTGGGCCCACAGCGTTGGAGCCCTCACTGCTCTGGGGCCGACTGTGCGTGTGCCTTCGAGAGAGCAACTCCGTACGAATATGGAATGTGTTTACAGTAACCAGACGGACAGATGGACAGAGATCAGCGCCCGTCTCTGGGTCACGTGGTTTGGAAGGAGCTCCGAGAACCACGGTCAGACCCGGGGCTGACGGGGAGTCGGCGCCCACCGCACAGCCCTCCAGGGAGCAGCACGGAGACGCCTGCGGGTTTCAGACCACATGAACTGAGCCGACTTGTCAGTCCTCGCCTCCCCTGTGCTGTTCTGGAAACAAAGCTAGCGCTTCAGAGCTTGGGGTCTCCCACTTCAGTTACTCTGTGCCAAGAACCTCAAGTTCTAGTAAACGAACACTGGTACACAGAGATACAAAAACAAAGAAGTTACAAATAGTTGGAAATCTGTATATCCCCTAAAAAGCATTAAAAAAAAACAACCAAACGTGTACCTCCCCGTGGTCACAGGAACTGTCAGAAGGGACAGCACCCCTCAGTCTATGGGGTGCCCCGACACAACCAAAAGGCTGAGGCGGGAGAACTCACGTCTGCCTGAGCTGGGGGACCTGCCCCCTGCCCTCGGACGCCAGTGCCCCTGGGCTCCAGCCTGGGACTGGGACCCAGTCACCCCTCGGCCCCCGAGTCCTCAGCCTGCAGGTCACCCGGCTCCTCAGGCTCCATAATGGGTGTGAGCTCCTTCCCCTGCAACCGTGAACAGACTGTCTCTCTGCATTTTGGTTATTTCTCTGCGTAGGATGAGTGCGTGGGGCATTCAGGGTGGGCCGGGCATCGTGTTGACCGCCGGGACGTACACACGACAGAAACGCTGGGGGTGAGGCCGCAGGAAAGCGGCGGGGGGAGGGGCCGGCGAGCCAGCCGGAGCCCGGTTGACCGGGGAGGTGAGTTCTGCTACTGAGCCTGCTGCAGAGACAGCTGGGAACGAGCGAGGACTGCAGATTGAGGAAGGCATTTTACAAGCGCATTTCCAAGCCGTATTTAAGGGGAAAAAAGTGCATTGAAAGACAAAGGAAAGGCATTCGAAGCAAAGTAGGGAATACGAGCCAAGAAATACCTTCAAAAATACTTTGGGTAGCAGGGAAAAGGGAGACGGTCTCAGAATTGCAAAGAACGCCTGTCGGGAAGGTAAGTCTCCCGAAAGACCTGCGGGCGGAGCTATGCAGCAACCTGCTTCGGAAGACATTAAGTGCTATGCCTCTCAGGATACAATGCTAATCTCCAAATTACATAATGCGGCACCTGCAGGATTGTAGCTGGAAACGGAATTCAGTTGATCCCAGAGATTCCTATTAACTTTCAGTTACGGGCAAATTTAACATACGCTAATACCTTCGTCTCCTGGATATTCTTAAAGCGGGCACAGATACCAAATTTGCTGAAATCCACCAAGCGTGAACGGTGAAGGCGGTTATTCACGCAGCCATCGGCGGAAGGCATCTTTGCTCCCGCTGACACACACACGTACTCGGAAACGAATGCATGAGGTGGGAGGGCAGCTGGGGAGCTCATCATTAAATGGGAGGAAAGTCCACCCGGAGGTTGGCGTGGAAATTATTGAAAGACTTGGAACAGTTTCCATCCAGGGGGAAAGCCCTCATGAGGCGGTACCATAAATAACTCGTCTTCACCAGCGTCCACCTCGGCCGCCAGTGATCACACTGTCACGTGCCCACGCACGGCCTCTGTCCCCTGCTGCACACCATGCCATGGAGGACACACGTGGCCTGTCTGTACCCAGCCCGCAGGGGTTAGAGACGGGCGTGAGAGCTCCGTGCTAGGACGTCTCTGGAGCACACGGCCTATCAGGTGAGTGTGAGAACCCCGCCTGCCAAGCCATCCCAGCCAGCATGCGGAGCGCACGGGGGAGAAACAGGGCCCCGTAAATGGGGTCACTCACAGTCGGAGCTGAGCCGGTGCCACCTTAGTCACATGGACACCTGGCCAGGTGTGTCCAGGCTCTGACTTAACTTCGATGGGGCTGGGCCTTCAATGCCTCCGAGGGGCGGTTGGGGGTGAGGGTCGCACCCTCACTGAACAAGGAAGGATGCGGCAGGTGGCCCCGCCCCCAGGAGCTGGGGGTCGTTCCGTGGAGAGACCACGTTTCGGAATTTCAGAATCGAACTCCGGAGGTCACGCTCCGCTCTCCTTCCCCAAACTTTTCTAAGAGTAACAGGCTCCGCCCCCACGTGCAGGGCACAGGCCTTCCCGTGTGGGTCCCCGTAACGCACTCACATGGGGCCCCTTCTCCCGTGAAGGAAACTGGGGCCAACTCCGCCGGTTCCTGTCACTGCTGTTGGAGTCCGAGTGACAGCCCTCGCCCAGGCAGGGACAGGACCTCGCCTGGACAGGACCGCACCTCGGTGTCGGTGCTGGGGATGGAGAATCTGTAACTGATCAGACACCTCAGGGCTCCGTCTACACTGACCTAAGTGACAGTCACAGAACCGGAAAGCGTTTCCCGGGATGCCCAGAGCCAGAACCCTGCGTCATCGACTGCGCAGGAAGCACGGAAGTCCTCGTCCACAGGACAGAGGACTGCGCACCAGCCCCCGCGGACCCCACGGGGTCCCCAGGTGGGTGGCTCCCCTCACTGGGAGGTCCCTAAGCCCCTCACCCACCCTACCCCTCAGGGGATGTTCCGTGTGTGCCCAACACCGGGCCGGGCACGGACCACACAGACATGCTAAGGAGCCGGGAGGGAACCTGCGAGTGCAGTGCAGAGCGTTGGTGTAACCACGTACACCTGCGAACTGAGAGGGGCCGTGACAGTAGACGCCGCCGCTCTGGCTGTAACGGCATCCGTTCATTGACATTAGCCCAGCTCCCACCATTTTCGTGAGGGAAAAGCCTGCCTCCAGCACGGAACAGCTGGGCGAACTGGGGTGAGGCCTGCGTTTCTCCGCGCACCTGTCTGCTCGCGAGTGCCCCTCCCACTGAGCCCGCGTCGCTGGGCACGGGCCGAGGAAAACCCAGGAACCAGGGACTGCTTGGCACATGCCTTATTTCTTTAACTGGTTTTTAGAGAAAGAGGGGAAGAGAGAGAGAGAGGCATTGACTGGTTGTCCCACCTACTGAAGCATCCTCGGTTGGTTCTTGCATGTGCCCTGACCAGGGATCGAACCCTCAACCCTGGTGTATCAGGATGACGCTCTAACCCACTGAGCTGCCCAGCCAGGGCAACAAACTCTTTTCATAGGATTACATGATGAAGTAAAGTCGTTATTCTGTTGAAATCATTTTCATACTGACAACCAAATCATCTCTATCCTGACATGAACGGAGAGTAATAAACTCACCACTGCCAGGAAATAAGAGGTGACGGGGGGCGTGACCCCAGCGCCCGGGCCTGGCCACCTGGCCTGACTTGCCTGCCTCCCGAGCCACCGGCACAAACAGGAGCAGCACCGGCTGGCTGCAGCGTTTGGGGATTAGGCTCTGCTGCCGTTCTACAGATACTAGGACTTGCTGTGCTGGCTTCGTAACTCATGCGATTGGAATTTATTATTGAAGTGCTTTGTGGTTTTCCTGCAAACATTAAACAGTTCAGATGCTTTTCAGAGGGAACGTTTATGTGAAGCCACAAACTCACCGGCCCCGAGCCGGACCCGGGCTGGGAGTTCTGCTAAATGAAAGCAGTTTGAACCAAACATTTCCAAGTTCCCCATGGCCCAAGATGACAAGGTGCCTTTGTCATGAATGTCTCTGGCATCCAAAAATTTGGGTCAGTTCCCAAATCAGGGACCTTAGTAGCCTGCAGAGATTAAAGAAGGCACCTATGTTGTGTAGACCAGCGGTTTACCCAACCGTTTTGGCACCAGGGACCGGTTTTCTGGAAGACAGTTTTCCACGGACCGGGGTGGGAGCCAGTGGGAGAACGAGGTGGAACTCACGTGGTAATGCCACGGGCATCCACGGATGGGGAGGAGGGAAGTGGGGGACCCCTGGTTTAAAGCACACCCCAAAATGTATTCTCTCTGGCCCCTTTCCCAGCTTTACTGTTCTCCACAGAATTTGCCTGCGACCAGCCTCTTAGAGGGTGTCTTATGGAGTTAAGTGTCTTACCTGAGACAGGTACCGGTGGGAACTGTGGCGAGTTCCTCTGGACAGAACTCCCGGAATTGGGTTTTGCGGACTGTCCCCTGGGAGGGAGCCCTGGGCCTGTGAGGTGTCTCTCACCTGCTGCCCTGGTCATCTCCCCTCTGGCCGTCTCCCCAGCGGTCAAGTCCACCCACTCCAGGGGCAGCCCCCCAAACACCCACTGACCAGCACGTGGCCGGCCCACGGCCTGGCGGCCCCTTCTGCCCCCACCTGTTTCACCCCACGGGCTCCCCGGGTGCGGCCCTCACCCCAGGGCGCGGGCTGGGCACACCCGACCTCAGAGGGGTCACAGTTGCTGCTGCTGTTAGAGGAGCAACCCTCTGCACATAACTATTCATCTTTATATTATTCCAATTTCCGTGTAGTGAGTCTTTTTTCCTCTGAAACAAAATCACCATGACTTTCTTCCATTTCTGTAATTCTTCTGTAAACTTTCTAGTATCATCTCTTTCTCGAAGGAACTCCTCAAACTTATATTCCCCGAACAGACTTAATCCATCTCCACTTAAAATATTCATTACCATTGTGTGTCTCCAAAGACATTTTGTAATATCCCTGTATTAGAATATGTATAAGATATTCATTAGATCAGTCCCGGTTAACCAGCAGAGAGAAGTTCAGAGACTCAAATCCACGTCGGTCCTTTCCCCTGAATTATGAAAAACCTTATCCGAAAAGAATCTGCTTACACGACTTGGGCACCGTTCAGGTCAAGGCAGCGAAGAAGAAAGCCAGTACGTGCTGAGTCCTCACTAAGTGCTGAGGGGCCGACCTGATCTTCCCCGGGCTCGTTCGGTCCCCGAGAACCATCAGCCGCCCCGACAGATCTCACAGGTGGTAGACGGTTCGGGTGCGGGGCACTGCCCAGCACAGCTCGGCCTCTCCAATGACACTGGCCAAGGCCCAGCGGGTGTTCCCACTTCCCCACCTTCTGCATCCCGTCCTATGCAGGACACAGAAAGTAACTCAGGAAAACAATGGCCAGAAGTTGGGTTTCACCCCCATTTCCATCCATCGGCATCTTAAAGACATTGCATTTCACATGGCCCCTCAGCAGCTCAGCCGTGGACCCAGAGGGACGTTCTTAAGAGGCCTTGGTAAATGTCGTGTGAGGTCGGGAACTGATAGGCTGGAAATATGGGCCACGTCTGTGAGGTGTGAGTTGTATGTGAAACGTGTGCAAGACATGCTTTCCTACAGGTAGTCTGTATGTGGCTTCGAAACACCAGTAACAGCCCAAGATCCGAGGACCTAACTGGTGCAGAACATGGCAAAACTCCCACCCGAGCGCTGGGGACTGGGGGATTGGAGGGTGTTGACAGTGGCCTGGTGCTCACTCAGGCACCTGAGCGTGAAGAGGACAGAGTCCACTGTCGTCCGGGCGAGGTGGGGAACCACCGGGAGGGGAGGTGGGGAACACATGCCCCCACCCCGAGGTCAGGGTCCGGGCTTTCTGCTCTGACTCAGCTCTACACGCGAGAAGACTCTAAACAGACATGACCTACTCCCCAATTAGGAACGTCTGGTCCGTTGTCTCGGTGAAGAGGATGCACTTAACACGCAGGACCCACTCTTCTCCCGAGAGACGAGAGGTGAACTGCATTCTCGGTTAGTTTATCGGCCACACGCACAGCTTCACGGACACGCCTGGAAGGGTTTTCCCTACCTGCCTCTTGCTGGGGCCGCGCCCAGGGGACCACCTCGTAGGAGAACCCGGGACAATGTCACCGGGGGCCGGGTCTGCAGAAAGGCCACCACCGCACGCTGTGGGAAGTGCGGGGTGGGGGCGGGGGGACGGAGAAATTTTACAGGGAGAGTCGTCCTGAAAGGGAAGGCGTGACCATGCGTGTAAATCAAGAGGACAGCCGTGACGCCGCTCTGCCGAGTGACCGAGGGAGAGAGAAGGTCAGAAGGTCCCCTCCACGCTCCCACGCCAGAGCACACAGGGTGTGGCAGGGAGGCCGGTGAGGCAGAGTGAGGACTGGAGCACGGACGCACTCAGAGGCAGCGCTGGCTTCAGTGAGGGGCGCTGTCGGAGGCTGGGGACGTCACATCCCTATCACCAGAGAGAAGACAGAGCGGCTGCAGTGAGGGGCAGCGGAAAGGAGGGGTGGAGGCCCCCGAAGACCTGGCCCTCCTGTTGTCCTCCTCGCTGGGACCCATGGGCCGCGTCGCCTGTGCTATCCTCTGCTCTCTCTGCCATGCGCGGTGCTCCCTGGGTGACAAGGGAATGCTCTGTGGAGTCAGCATTCCCCAGAGAGACAGAGCCCATGAGACTGCTGTCCTGATGCAGCGGCAGACGGATGGATGGATAGATGGATGGATGGCAAATAGATGATTGATAGACAGATGGTAGATAAATGATAGATAATTGATAGATGATAGATGGGTAGGTAGGTACATAGGTAGACAGATAGATGCAGAGAGACAGGAGGAGAGTTACTCTGGGGAGCTGGCTCACACGATGAGGGAGTGTATGAAGACCACGCTGTGCCCTCTGAGAGCTGGGGACCAGGAAAGGCCCCTCCCCTGCCACCGTCCGAGGGCAGGGGAAGACGAGGCGAGATGCCCCAGGTCTATCAGTGCAGGAGGAAAGATGTGTATTCCTGCTGCCTCCACCTTTTGCTCTGTTGGGGCCCTGGGGACTGGAGATGGTCCGCCCTCATTGGGGGGGCCTTGCACTGCTGAGTCCACCGTTCCTGGGCTCCTCTCCCCCGAACGTGACATTTATTCTCAACGCCCCGTGGCCCATCCAGCTGGCCCACAGAACGAACCGATCCACACTCCCTCCACCGCATGGCCAGGCTCGCTTCTGCATTGAACTTAAATACGTATTTCACGTTCTTACCAAAGAAACACCAAGTGTCTGTCATCTGGAGTTTTCTGCTCTTACAAAGCACAAAGCAAAAAAAAAATAATAGCCATTCCACTAAATGCTAATGATTTCCCAGTAAAATGCCCTGAAGGAGGGGCTCCAGCGGTCCCGCCTGTGCACTCCCTCAAGCGGCAGGTGTGCACACCTGCACAGGTGGGACAGAGCCCTGTCTCTGGGCAGAGTGCAGCCCATTGGCTCCCCAGAGGCTGGGCTGTAGCACTTCACCAGAGCTGACGTGTCGATCACGTGTCCTGGTGATCACGTGACTTGGGACACTCAGGTGTCCTTCCCGGCCCCATCCCCAGGAATGTTTTTCCAGTGATGGCCGCGCCTGTGAGGCAGGAGAGAGGGATGTAGGTCGGGGAGCTGCTGGCCTGTGAGCCCCCACTAGAATCCTGCCAGACGCAGTGGGGAGGGGAGGGGGTGGGGAGCTCTGTCACATCCCCACCTGATGTTTCCCGAGCTGGCGGGTTTCACAGGCCAGGCGTTTAAAGACCGGAGCGGGAGAGGAAGATCGGCCTCTGTCCCCTGAGAAGTCGGACAGCAGCAACCGCTGGTGGCAAGTGAAACACCAAGAATCACTCTCTGATTCTAAGGTGAAAATAAGAGTTCATCACTAATTTTTTGAAGTCACTTGAGTCACTCCCAAGTTACACTGATGCAGAACCTAAGGCACACCTGAAAACACGACTTATTCCTGCTGTGTGGGGGGCTGGTGAGCTTGTGCACAGAGAGGAGCCCCCTCTACGGGTGCACAGGTCTGGCCGGAAGAACCTCCGACGGGTGTCTCAGTGCAAACCTGGGCAGGCACCTGGGAAACAGATCCCAGGTTAGCCGGAGCCGACAGGGCAGTGCCCGCATTTAAAGTAATTCTTCGAGTTCTTGGGTCAGCAAATCAGCAAACCATAATCACAGCTGCCCCCATCAGGGTGGGTTTCTCAGTTACTACAGAACTAGTATTTTAGGTCCACATTGAAGCACTTACGTGTAATTTAAACACACATGGGCACAGGTATTGAAATACACCATTTAGCCCTGGCCAGGAGGCTCCGTGGGTTGGAGTCTTGTTCTGTATATCAAAAGGTTGCGGGTTTGGTCCCCAAACAGTGCTGCATTCTGAGTCACAGGTGTCAGCCCCCCTTTTAGACAAACCCCCAGTGTCCTCATGCAGCTCACTGCCTGTGAAGTGTTGGAAACTGAGGAGTATATAAAATACTGAGTCACCATTAAGCAAAATGCTAATGGCCATTCAAAAATGCTGAGTCTTGGTTATGAACATACTGAGTCATGGCTATGGAAATGCTGGGTCATGGTTGCCCAAAAATGCTGGGTCATGGTTACATAAAATGTTGAGTCACGGTTGTGCATAAATGCTGAGTCATGGTCTCATACAACAAGTTGTGGTGTCGAGAAGTGCTGAGTCATGGAGCCATTAAAATGCCGGTCATGGCTGAGTCAATGGTTGCCAAAACGCTGAGTCTGCCTACGAAGTATTTGAATCTGGAAGAGAGAACTGAGCCCCTGGGATTAGGAATTGTACGTCTCAGTACGAGTGCTGAAAAGAACTTCTGTCGTAGTTACAACACAAGAAAGTGCCGTTAAGGCGGCCGCGCTGGCGCTCTACCCACTCCCCTCGCTGAGGTTCGGGTCCTCTGTGAGGGTCTCCATGGGGACTCTGCGAACGCTGCCCTTTTCTCTACGGAGAGAAACTCTTGTGCGGGAACGGGGTTCGGGTGAAAAGAGTAAGCAGGTGCACAGAGAGGAGAAAGGATCCCAGATGTCTCGTGCTTGCAGTAAGAAGGAAAAGGCGGGAGACTGGAACGGGAGCAGGAGAGACGGTGACAGCAGGGCGGGGGGGGTCCCTCGGGTGGGGCCAGAGTCACACAGCGGAGCAAGTGGCCATCAGGAACCTAAGTGGTCTGGAGCCGAGCAAGGGTGCGGACGGGCTGCTCTGTGGCTGCACGGCCCACACACTCCAGTCATCGACCAGGCAGAAACCAAGCTTCCACACCCAGGAGCTTCACGGTTCTCTGCCGCTCGCCCGAGCTGGGGCAGCCTCGTCCGGAATCTGTGTCTCCTCCTCCGCGTCTCAGACACGGCGTCTCCAGTCTGAAGCGTCCGGCGGCAGCAGGTCGTTCAAACAAGCCCAAGTGTGAGAAACGTATTTTAAGATAAAGCAAGACTTCAGTTAGGACCAAAAGTTCATTGTAAGAAATAAAGTCCTTTTATAAAGGAAACCATGGACCACAACTGTCTGACAGCTCCTGGGCGCTGAGCAGAGCGCTGGGTGTGTTCTCGGGAGGAACTCCCAAAGGTGGTCGCTGTGGCTTCTGCTTCAAAATGAGAAGGACGCCTGCTCTCAGGCAAGACGGCTGTGCCCTGCACACTTGGCAGGACACCAGACGAGCCACTGTCCCTCTCGGGAAGCCCCAAGAACCGCAGACTACAGATAAGCTGCAAGGACAACTAATTTTGATAACAAGGCAGCAAAGTCTTATTACAGGAGCAAGTATAATTCCTGGGCATGATGGGATAGTGGACCGAGTTGGAGTCCCTCCAGCTGACAACAAAGGCCTGGGAAAAGAGGCCAAAGGGCAGAGCCAGCGCACCGGGACCCCCGCAGGTGCAACCCGGGATGTCTGGCCGGAGAGCGGTGGGGCTCGAGTCCAGTCTCTCCGTGAACGCCGGCTGCGTGGCCATGGCTCTCGTGAGTCTTCCCGGATGCATGGACCAGAGCCCCCCCCTCACGACACCCCGGACGTCACCAGTGAGTCCGTACCCATCACCCGAACTGTCATCTCTGTTTATCTCGCACGGAGAGAGGGAGGAAGGCGAGGGGGAGGGGCGAGAAGACCTGCCCTGACTTCCTCTGTCTTCGTCTGAGTCCACGAGCACACTCCCGCCCGCCTGCTTAGACCAAACCTCGCAGAAATCAACCTTGACTTCTCTCCTTCCCGTTTACCCTTCAGCCAACACCCTCTTCAAACAGCCCTGGAGGCCCAGCCGCCACAGTGCACCCACACCCAGCTCCCACACCCCTCGATCCTGGTGCAGCCCCTGGACGTGGGGTCCGCGTCCCTTCTCTCCTCGGGCCAACCTGCGGGGCCCTTGATGTAAAGCGGCCCCCTCATTTCAGAAAACCTAAATTGTTACCGTTTCCTGCTCTGCTGAAGCCACTCTGAAGGGTCACCATTTTCACTAGGACGTGACATATCTGTGTCCCTGTCTGTCTCCCCCTCTAGCGTTAATTTCCCGACAAGAGGGGCTTCATTGTGTCACTAGGACATTCCCGGATGAGGGCGCTGCTTGGCTCAGAGCCAGCACTCAAGAGACGCTCGGTCCACGGGGGGAGGATGGAAAGAAGGGGGAGAAAGGGGAGGGTCTGCTGAACCCCAGCCTCTCTCATGTCATACACCCCACAGCCCACACCCCCCCGGGGGCCCTGCAGGACCTGAAATGTCAGTGTAGCTTGACTGTTCCACTCTCTGCATGGTAATAACCGACCTGGTTTCTTTGCGCTAGCAGTTTCAGTCATTTCAGAAGAAACAAAGCACAGTTTCTCAGCTCTTCCCAGAAAACAGCCACGCCCTTGGTCCTCAGAGGCACGTGGAGGGGCCTGGGCCACCAGCCTCTGGCCACAGCACTGCTGAGCCTTCTCTCCCCAGAACGTTCGGTCATGCCTCTCCGCACAGCCGGCCCTTGCCAGACACCCGAGGGAGCTAATCCCGACGGCAGAGAGAGCACCGCCTCCCTCCGGCACGGGAAAGGAGCGAGGGTTACCAGGACAGCCTTCTCCCTGCGGTCCTACTGCAAGTTCTGCATCCAAGAACCTCTGTCTCCGCCACCTCATCAGAGCAGAGCCCAAGACCCTGAAGGGGAGTCCCACCTGCCCCGAGGAGCAGGGCAGGAAACCAGTGCACAGGGACCTGTCCCTGCGTGAGTCACACACGCGCAGTGCAACCGGAGGCGTCCAGCCAGAGAGCCGCGGCACATGGGCCGCCTCCAGAGCACGGACTCGGTGCACCCAGGAATCGACTGTTCTGGTCTGGCTGCGCACTGGCCTGCTGGCTGGTGTGTTCACACGGGGTCCTTTTCTACCTCGACCAAACCACTCCAATAGGCAAATGAAATGGCAGCAACGGAAGAGGGACAGTGGGTGTGAGCACGGAACATTAAATAGTGGTAAATACAACATAGTAAGTACGTAAAGGGCATAAAAGTGGTAGGTATGTGAGTGCCCAGAACCTAAACATCAAACGTGGAAACAGCAGACAAGCACCCACGGCCAGCACCAGCGTGCGCTCCGGGCGGGAGACCAGGTGCCGGCCGCCGAGCCCCTCCCAGCACCTGGCGGGATCGCATGGTGTGCTGGGGGCAGCAGGGGCTCAGTCACAGCCCGGGTCTGCCCTGGTCGCTCGGCCACTGTTGCTCTTTCTCTCATTTCGTACGACTCTCATTCACACCAGCTACCAGTTGTAGACTTAGGTGTTTAGAAGGACTGGATAGAAACAGCGCAGTTAAAAGGAGGCTACACTGTGGGGACAGGACATTTGCCCTCATCACGGGCCCCGGGGTACCCCGCTACACTGGCAACAGGGCTGTATCCCGCCACAATCCTGTTTCAGGCGGGAGAGCCACCTCGTCGCCGTGGGTACCGCCGGCAGGAATAACTCTACAGCCTCCCAGGTTGCTAAACGCACAGACAGAACAGCTTACTCAGCTTCCCCACCAACGTTGCCCTTTGCAAAGGGAAACCCATTTTTAAAAGTAAGTCCGACACTACCTGTGATTCTGTATGATTTAGAAGTCCCAGTGCTGAGGCTGGGGGCCACTCTCTCACTATCTACCCCCCGAACCTGCCCTTCCGGACAAAAACTCAGAGCCCCAGACTGACTGGACCCGAGGCCCGGGCTAATGAACCTTGTGTCTGCTGGGGGGGCGGACACCAGGGGGACTCAAGGCCCCACGACACCGGATGTGCGGGGTGTCCCACGCCAGCCGTCTCCAGTTCTCCAGCCCTGCTGTCAGCTCAGCCATGACCCTGACGACAGGAAGGAGCCCAGCCCCCGCCGGCGAAGGGTGCGGTTTCACGGGACTGACCCCCGGTCCCAAGTCCCAGACTCCCAGGCCTGGGACTGACCAGCTATAAAGCAGGGGTCCTACCACCCTCCCCAACTTGACAATTTACTAGAACTATCACAGAACCCAGCATAGCACTTCACTCATGTTCACGACAGAGGGAACGACCTGGCGTCAGCGA
>PVIA01005457.1:0-115045 GCA_004024845.1 Tonatia bakeri
AAAAAACACATAGTAAAAAGTTATCTCAAAAATTAGTTGATGAAAAAACTTCCCTAAATATTACCTCTGTTTTATTTTTTGGATGAAATGTAAATTTTATTTTATCCACACTGTCATATTTGCTCAAAAATGATGTTTTTGGAGGACCTAAACAGATATGTTTTGTTCTCTAGAAGATAAAAGTGTGATCCCATTTAGATCGAAATCATGTCATGGTGTGTGTAACTGAGATTCCAAATTCTTTTCACACAAAATATTTTCAATGAACCTCACCTGCTATTTAAATTTTATATCAGAATCACAGCTACACAATGAGAAATAACGATAAATATAAATCTGTCCTCGTCCCCCCATCCAGTTGTCCACCATCTAGCTCCTCTTTATCTCTGTACCAAAACAATGAACATACACATGCCAGCTTAGGCTAATATTGGGGCGACTTTAATCCACTTCATCATTATCGTAAAGGAAATTGTTTAGCTCTGTCTATGTACTTATCACAATGGTTACTTTAAAGGAATAAATGGAGGCTTTGACTCAATGTACCTTAACCATGTCTTTAAAAATAAAACTAAAAACCTCTTCAGTGTGAGCAGCCACGTGCTCCTCAGGGCTTGCCCGGTCTGGCTGGAATTAGAGAAACCAATGTGTGGCTGGATTTAGACGTGCTGTTGGTCACTGAATCATTCAGTATTTGCTGACCATCTGTTATGTTCTTGTTGCTGGAGTAAACAGTTTGGAAGGGGAAAGGGTTATGGGAAAGCAGAATTTGCAGTCTTCTACTGGTTCTTGTCTCAAGTTCACAAGGGAAAAAAAGAGATAAGACAAAAAAAAAAAACTTTCAGCAAGTGTTTCAGAGCCTATAACCTACAAGCTAAAATACAAACAAGTGTCAGCTGAATCCAGATAAAAAGCTATAGGAAGTCACTGTGGTTAATTGCTAATTGTGGGGTATGGATGAAGACTTTCCGAAGGACACATTCAGTGGATTAGAGTGGTGAGAGCGGCATGACAAACAAAAGTAAGAAGATAAGCAAAGGCAGTGAGGAGGAACAAGAGAATGAGTAGAGAGAACAGGAAGTAGGTCAGCTCCAGCTCTGCTCATTCTCACCTCCAGGCCTTTGCACATGCTGCTCAGCCCACTTCTCTTTGCACAGCCACACCCTGGTTAGTTCACACCTGTCTTAAACTGGCTCTGGGGAGCCAGCCCTAAACCTAGACTAGAGTAAGTGTCCTTCTTTTGTCCTGTGCTTCTCTGGGCGTCCACATTCTTCACCACTCTTCCCAATAAACTGCCTATCGACCTGTTGGTTGGTGTCCATCACTAGGCTATGGATGGCCTAAGAGCGAGGACTCTGTGCTAGGCTGAATAATTACCCCACAATCTTCTAATGTGTTGCATAGCAAAAGCGACTTTGTAGGTGTGATTAAATCAAGGGCCTTGCGATTGGGAGATGATTCTGGTTTAGGTGGATGGGCCCAAAGTAATGACAGGAGTAGTTAGAAGAGGGTGACAGGAAGATCAGAGTCAGACAGAAGAGGTGATGATGGAAGCAGAAGTCAAAGAGGAGAGAATATGCTAAGCTGCTGGCTTTAGAGATGGAGAAAGAAGCCATGAGCCAAAGAATGCAGGCGGCCTCCAGAAGGTGGAGAGAGCAAGAAAATAGATTCTCCCCTAGAGCCTCCAGAAGCCCACTGATGCCTTGAGGTTAGTCTGGTGAGAGTGATTTGGGACTTCTGGCTTCCTAGACTATATAATAATAAATTTTGTGTTGTTTTAACCCACCAAGTTTATGGTAATTTTTTTGCAGCAGCAATAGAAAACTAACACAGATTCTATCGTCCCTTTTCCCCCCCAAACACTTAACCCAAGGCTTACATAAAACACGTATTCAATTCATACAATCATTATGTAAAAGAAGAAATTGCTGTCCAGCAATGTGGACATTGGAAACCAAAGACAGGAGTGATAGAAGTATGAATAATATCATAAGGGATCCTGGCCAGACCCTAGATGAAAGCTAACATGGGCTGGTGGGGTCGGTCGTGGTGCAGAGAGAATGACTATTTTTCTGGAAAAGCATAATAGAAAGAAGAGATAAAAATGACCATAAACTTGCCACCATAGAAGGTTAGAATGGACCTGGAATGATCTCAGAAAGAATTAAGAAATGTTATGAGTGAAATCTTCTACTTGTCCCAGGGGTTTTCAGGAGGCAAGCAGTTTTGAATTGAGAGAGTTCAGCTGTGAGTTAGCACTCCCGATAGCCAGATGTAAAGTGTAGGTGGGAAGGACATCTTGTCTCTTACTCATTTAACTGGACATGATGTCAAGTACGTATTAATTGATTTTGATCAGATATTTTAAACCTCATTTTCAAAGGGTTAATACTTTCTTCATTCTATACCATCATCATTGGTTTGCATACAATTTCTTTCCTGCCTTATTTATTCTCATTTATCCCAAAGATTCTAATATATTTGATGTCTACCCTTTTATCAGTATGGGTTCTTATAGAAATGTGTAATATTGTTGTCTCTGCATGGACTTTAGTACGTAGTGTTATACTATAAATCTCTACTTGTGTCTTACTTTCAAAAAATCTAGCATTGCATTTTTAACACTTACACATGTTGCTATTTGTACATCTATCCAGCTGCTTCTAAATGCTGCATAGAGCTCCTTAATGGAATCTACTACATTGTACCCATTTATTTCTCCAATGATGAATATCCAGATCATTCAGATTGCCCCCAAATCTTTACAAACAGTGCTACAAGAATATCCCCAAACACGTCCCTCTACAGTTCTGAATATATACTCAGAGAATAATGTGCTGAGTCGTAAGGCACAAGTATACATACTTGATGACATGCCGCCCAATTTCTACCCTGAATATCTACCTACACCATCAGGAATGGATCAGGGCTCCTATACCTCCACAGGAAAGAGGGGGTTCCAATAAGTAAATGGCTCAGCCCTGCAAGAGCAGAGGTAACAACTGAGTCTTCTCTACGCCAGAGCCAGTAGTATCCCTGAAGCTAAGGTTTATCTCCTTAGATGAAAGCCTATCCTCCCCAACAGTCAGTGACAAAACAAACAAGCAAGTAAAAACATCCACAAAGAAAACTTAATCATTTAAGTTTTCTTAATCAAAAGTATTAAATCATTTAATAAAAAAGATGCTTGCATTTACAGTTTCTGCCTTTACTCCCTTCTTCATCTGTGAGAAACAGGAGGTAGAAGATTCTTGGGCTGCAAGGCCCAGGATGGGAGGGATGAGTGAGAGGTGAGAAACTCCAGGAGACAGCTCTGTCCACACTGGTCCTCTCTTCCCCTCAGGTGACACTTCTGTTCACATCAGCAGCTTGGGATACTGGTTAACTTCAGAAGCTTCCTCCACCAAGGTAGAGCCAAGTCTATAGCACTGAAAGCAAGGTCAAGTTGCTCTCACAACATGAGGAAAGGGGAGGGTAGGAGCCACACAGCCAGAGCTCTGTTTATTCAGACTCCGTATGGAGAGGCTAAAAAAAAAAAATGCTTACTACCTCCTGGCCCCCTTCAAAGCTGCAGGCTGGGCCTGCGCTTCCATAGGTCCCTTGCAACAGCTCAGCCAGATGTCTCCCACCTGGCAACACTTCCAAATGCCAAGTCAGGGGGTCCAGATGCTCAGGATCTGCCCAACACCTCATGCGAAATTGCCAACCTGAGCTTGCATCAGACCTAAGACCACATCTGCCCTGCTTGCAACTGGAAGAGTGTAACAGGACTCCGAGGGTTGGACAGGAAGCCATTAGATCATCCACAGGTGGATTCCTGGGGTGAACATGGCCCCAAGGGCCTAAAAAATGCAGGACCTGGAGGAAATGGGCTCTAGCTCTCCTGTCCCAGAGGAGAGTGTTAGAACCAACTTGGGGACACCCTTCCAGCAGACACTCCGCACCACCAACCTCATGCTGCTCACTGTGTGAGGAGAGAGGCAGGTGGATTCAGAGCCTGCTGGAAAGAATTCCTCAGGACGTGCAGGTGGGCTGAATCCCACGGTGTCTCCTCCACAAATCTCCATCTCCCCTGCTCTGTGCTAGCTCAGTGGTAACAAGAAGAACAACTAGCATCAGAAACCTCCCCTGCAGCATTTTGTCATTTTCCATGTGATTAAATCAGGCCCAGAAAGCATGTCACTTGTCTAAGCTATTGCTAGCAGCAGAGCCAGGATTCAAACCCACATCTCTGGCCCTAGAAGTTACTCTTAACAAACATGATACTACCTCTCTCCTGCAGGCTTTGAGAAATCTACTTCTCACCCTAAATCATTGTAACTCACTTGTATTAGTCGTTGGACTTGGGGGCAGGGATGATGTTTTACTCATTTTTGCATCCCTCCCACCTCACACAGAACCAAGCAGAAATAGTAACAAAGATGTACAGAGTACTTATGTGCTATTTCTATTTCCAGAAATTTCCTTGGATGAATTCATTCAGTCCTTCTAACAACACTGTCATGTAAGCACTATAATTTGCCTCATTTTATGGAGAAGGAAATTAAGACACACAAAAGGTAATCAACAAGTCCAGGGTCACATAGTTAATAATTAGGGGCCCTGGGCAGTCTAGGTGCAGAGTCTATGATTTTGAACCCTGTATTACTCAAACCTTGATATCAATCTATGTCTGTGGGTTGCATTTTTCATTTTTTTCAGCTCAGCAGTGTTTCACAGCCGTTCTTTCAAAAAGCAAGTGCCCTATCCTGGGTACCTACAACCAGGCACACTTGGTTCGGAGTGTGCAGGCAAGAAAACAAAACCCAAGCCTCAGAGTCTGTGCCTCTGCCCCATCTCCATCAACAAATCAGCATTCTTTCTTGTCATCAGCTCTCAGGCTTTTGTCATGAATGCTTAATGCTATCACTGCATTTCTGTAAGAATGGAGCTGGCTTCAATTATTCAGAATACTTCATGTCTATTTCCTAGGTGCCAGAGAGCTCAATGTTACCCAAGAACTTAGAAGAATTAATGAATAACCAGGAGATTCAATGCAAAAAAAGATCAACTTGACCCTTGAGTACATGGCACTTATGTTAATATTTTAATTATAAATTTAGTCATGTAAGACAGAAAGTCCCAAAGTACATTATTTGACACACTGGTTCTTCAGAATTTAATAAATATTACAGATACATAACAAATCCTTTGATCTGATAAGTCTGAGAAATCCTGAGTTAAAAAGCAAAGCCAGATTTTTGTCCTGTAGGACTTTCCAGAGTGAGCCTTTAGCATGTTTCAATATATACTGTGAGTCTCCTAGACTGACTTACAGAAAATAGCTTTTCACAGACTGACCAGAAAGAAATGGACACACTGGGTTGTAAATAAGACTTGCAAGCACTATCTCATCCAGCATAAGGGGAGGAATCGTGTTATATCATTGCAGAGAAGAAAAGATCATTCACTGCACATTTGGGACTCACCCTGAACACTGGGCCCCACTCATCCCTTAAAATGAGTGGAGGGACAGAAGAGTACTTGAGAAGAAAGGATCTCAGGACTGAATAGGTCAAGAAGTTGAAGATATTAGATTTTGTACCTAAATTATCTCAATGGTCTGGTCTGAGATTGGTACACAGGGCATTATCTGTAAGGACAAGAAAATTATTTGCCAAGTTACATGATAATGGGCATGGAGAGTGTGCATGATAGTTTGATAACAAATTCTGATTACTACAATTCTCACTGACATGGTTGCCTCAGCTCTAGAGCTACCCTCCCTCTTTACATCTTAACTCGTAACAACATTAGATTTCTGAAACAAGAATGCTGTGATATTAGCCTTTTATAAAATCTTTTAGTTGTAACTCACTGCATTTTGTCTAAATCCAAACTCATCAACTTGGCATTCAAGGCCCTCTATCTGTTGATCTGATCTTGTTCTGTCTCACTGAGACTCTCTCCCCAGTGGTCCCGAATTGCTTGCAGCTCCCCAGGTCACACTGCTATTGTTTCTCACAACTGGACTTTCTGCCCAGAGACAACCCCAGCCCCTTTACCTCCTGCTGGGACTCAGTTCTAACATTTCTACTCCAGGAAACCCTTTCTGACCTTGTCCAAAAATCATGGGGTTATCTTACCTATTCTCATTGCACCCTACAGTAAGCCTATCATGACTCACATTCCATGCCTAATTCATCTCGATGTCTTCAAAGGCTAGCATAGCACTGAAAGGCACAGAATGATGGCTTAATACAGTTAGACTGTCCCTGTTTACAAATGGGGTGGAAACAATGGCTTACAAGTACGACTTCAACTCATGTACCCCACCTACCCACATAAGCAAGAAATGTAGTCTTGCCCTATGTAGCACCCTCGTCCTCTGTTTGTCTGAGGATCCCCAGTCTCAACAAAGCTGGTTAATTTCTTTTGCCCAAGTACAGAAGCCACTGCTCAGTGTTGCCTTTCTTGTAGCCAGCACATCCCACAACAACTATAGGAAATTGGTTGCTTGGGAAAGAACCATCAGCTAACTGCTCTGGCTGCCTCTCTCATCTGTACAAATGAAGTTAAGGCCAGAACCCTGGTCTATTCCCTGATATTCACACTACTCCTTGCCAAGAACTCAAATGTTCTTCAGAGTATAAGAAAATAAAGTTTCCTCACTTGTAAGATTCAGTCCCCTCTGATCCACACCCAAATTGACCCTGGTTTTCCAGTATCACCTCTTAACCAGGTTTCTCTCTCCATTCCCTGGGGGCAGAAATTCACTACAGGAAGGCGTGCTAGGATAGGGAAGGACCTGGACTGTCATTTGTTAGACAGACTTACTCATGCCCCACCCCCTTTCAATGAATTCAATTTAGGAGCCTTTGCTTGCCCTGTCTCTCCTCCCTAGTAGAGATTTTATAGCAAAAGTCTTGGGACCAATACATGCCCTGGGGATCTGGTCTGAGTTTACCTAGTCCACTCACCCCGAGAGGTTCCCAACACCTTTCATCTTAGATTTAAGATCTCCATCCCTTCTCCCAACCCTTATGCAAATGAGTCCACATTTCTTAAACAAACTCTCCACATAACACCAGTTTTTCTTTTTCACTCACATTTATATGTCTTAAGTGAAGGAGAAATCTAACAGATTCAAACATCAAATCCTACAGAAAAAGAGGGCCAGACTGACAGAAAGAATATCAGTAAACACCCCCCAATACACAGACACCTACTGCTCCTCCAGGAAAGACTTTTGGCCCCATAACCAACTCTTTCCAGGAGGGTGAAGGCTTGGCCCACGCTTCCCTGCTCCGAGCCCAGCCGGTCCTCCAGGAACCAAGCCTCAGATGTTCCCAAGCGTTCCAACACCTCTTCACCGTTTCACCTTAGTGATTCACTGACGTTTCTATTTCTCATTAATCAGCTTTAATGTATTTTACAAATGCTGTGGTGCATGTGTGCCAGTCCTCTGGATTTACAGAACTCACCTCACTGCCTAAATATCACATTCGACAGAACATGTGTTGTTTTCCATAAATATTGAAAAATCAATAATTGCTGCCAGAAATCCCATATTTGTTCAAATTCCAGCTGTTATGAATGATGAATAGAAATATCATTCTCTTTTAAAATTCAGAAATAAGGCAGATCTAATTGTTTATTCCTTTGATGCTCCTACAATGTGCCTGATTTCAATAATCAGGGGCCCAGCCTGCCTCCTTTACCCTTCCATCCACAATATTTTTATTATTTCACACCCATCTCTAAATGAACATTTAGATATAGCACATCATCCTCAGGGGTAGGAGGGGTAGCAGGATGCAGGGGTGGGAGACAGAGGGAGATACATACAGCAAGCTGGGATGGCAAGGAAAGTGGAGTCGATATACGTACATTGTCCTAAAATGAGGTGCCAGCAGTACAAAATTTTGAAGTTCTCTCTCTCTCAGCAAATAAATAGATAAATATAGATATACTAATATGCATAGATGCATAAATGTATTTATATTTTACATACTACTTTAAATGTATAAACATATTTAATACAAATACATGTTTAATATATTCTAAAACAAATATACATATTATATTAAATATATGTATTAGTTACATACAGTCACTAAATACTGTCAAGATGTCTAGTAAATATTAGAAAAGTTTACTCTTCCTAAACAACAAAACAAAGAAACAAGCAAAATATAGTCAAACACACTGCATTAGGGGACAGGCAGAAAGTGACCAGAGGAGAGAGAAGAGGGAATTTCAGGGCAAAAGGGGAAGGGTTTACAGGAACAAAGTTAAAAGACACATGGATAAAAACTAGGGGGAGGGTGGTAATGGAAGGGAAGCTGGGAGGGAGGGGTGGGTGGGCTGGTTTGGGAGTAAAGGGGAGAAAACTGTACTTGAACAATGATTAAAATAAAATTTAAAAAAAAGAGAAAAGTTTACTCTTTAAATATTTTAGAAAAAATGATACAAAGATGTGACACACACACACACACACAATGCAATATTACTCAGCCATGAGAAAGGAGAAATCCTGCCATTTGTGACAACACGGATGAACCTAGAGGGCATCATGCTGAGTGAGAGAAGCCAGGCAGAGTAAGATGAATACCGCATGGCATCATTTATGTGTATGGACTCAAAAAAGAAAGTCAAACTCATAGAAACAGAGAGTAAAAAACTGGTTGCCAGGGGCTAGGGGATGGAGAAAAAGAGTGCAAACTTTCAGTTATAGGATGAACAGGTCTGAGGATTTCATTTCAAACATGGTGACTATAGCTGATAACATTGTATTGTATAATTGACTTTTGCTAAGAGAGTAGGACTTATCACACCACCACCAACAACAAAAGAGACAGAGAGAGAGAAATTCGTGAGGTGATGGATGTTTTAGCCAACTAGAAGAGGGGAATCCTTTCCTAATATATACATATATCGAATCATCACAATGTATACTTGAAATATCTTATAATTTTATGTCAGTTATACCTCAATGAAGGTACAATTTTTTTAAATGAAGACTTTTTAAAAAAAAGAAATTGAGAAAAATATAAGCTGAAATATATTTTTGTTTTTCCAACTTGTTGTCTTGCATACCACCTAGTAAACAAGCCCCCTTAAAAACCACTACTTAAAACTTTTTCTGTAGAGAACCAGCAAACTTTTTCTGTAAATGGCCAGATTGATTACAGTGTTTATCAATGGCCAATCAGCAATGCCACTGCATCAGGAAAGCAGCCACAGACAATACATGAGACAATAAATGAGCATTGTGGTCGTCTTCCAGTAACACTACTTACAAACTCCAGCAGCAGCCCAAATATGGCTCCACTGGCTGGCCAGAGTTTGCCAATCTCTGACTTAAAATATGATGAAAATACGCTAAAGTAAGTAGTGTGATGCAAGCCAATGAGAACTGTTGAAAAGTCATTAAAGCTGTCATTTTTTTCCTGTATTTACTCTCCCCAAAACTCCTTTCTTCCCCATGACCCCAGAACTGTTGCCCCTGATTTAGGACCTGGATCTAAAAAGAAGAGAATGAGACCAACACACATCAATACAAACAGCAGAAAGAGAATCCCGACATCGTTTGAGCGCCTGTAAACAGCTGTCCCTGGCATTAGCAAAACCATGGATATGCTTCCTACAGGAGCCTGTGGGGGAGGAGAGTATGTCTTCTCTACCTGTCTTAGGTTTTCCACTGGGTCTCTGTAACCAAAGACAGATTAACAAGAGAAAAGCATATGAATTTACTTGGTGTAAGCTTTATGTGACCTGGGAGCATTCACAAGGAAATGAAAACCTAAAGAAATAATTAAACGGGAGAGTATTAGGTTTGGTGAGGAGTGGAAAGCCATGATACGACAAGGGAATATGTGCTAAGAATAGTACACTTGGTAAAACCTCTTCATTTCAATTCCTCTGGACAACCCTCCATCTTTGGACATAAGGGTGCCCCTTTTTGGGGGGTAGCAGGAAGGCACCCCTCACAGAAGGGTCACACGACCTGCTTCAGTAGAACATCAGAAAGTCCTTCCTGAGCCTGCTGTTTCTCAAATTTCTTCTCATTAAAATCTTGAATATACCAAGGCGCCATATTTTGGGGTAGCATGTCCTGAAATCTGTCAAACCACTAAGTTCTCTTTTCACTTTAGTTAGTTTGGGTTGGATTTTTGTCCCTTGCAGCTAAGAGTGAGTAATACATTCTGATTAATAATGCATTATTTCATTTAATTACAATCTTGAAGTAAACTCTTTTTTCATTTTATAAGTGAGGAAACTAAGGTGCAGAGCAGCAATTTGCCAAAGCGCACACTTCCAGGAGCAGTACGGCCAGGGTGTGAGCTCTGATAGAGCCAACGAGCCCTGCTCTTCAGTGGGCCCGTGTGGGCCTGTGGGCCTTGACTGTCCCTTCTGCAAACTCATGAACCTGGGTGCAGCACTCACAAAAGAATAAATACGCAGAATCAATTCCAGAAGCCACCACTTGTGTCACTGAGTTAAATTCCTATTTAACTAAGAGAAAATGGGTATCGACCACAGTTGGCTTGATTGCAAATGTCAGGCTCTTTGAATTATTACGAACAGCAATGAAAAATTGATTACATTTAAAACATCCTGTGAAAAGTTTTACAATTGCACATTAAGAACCGGTGTTAAGCAAATAAGAACTAATTGTTCTCAGCTGCACTGGTAATAGCCCTGTCTGCCTTCCCAGTACAATGCATATTCATTTCATTTGAACAAGAAAAGTAAATAAAAATAAAATGTCCCACACCTCATTCACATTCAATCACTGTCATTCTGAGCCTAAGGCTATCCTCCTAAGGGAAAGTAGCAATGCACCAACTAATACTTTCCAGATCAGTTCAAACTGGTCTAGAAACCTCTACCCACCCACATGCAATACTGAGACCCAAAACAGCTCACAGGGAAAGAATACCACTAGCATGCAACAGATGAGCATCAGAAAGTTTGCATGTGATCCCTGGCCAGGTGACTTGGTTGGCTGGAGCATCATCTGTACACCAAGAAGGCTGTAGGTTTGATCCCCAGCAGGGATGCATGTGGGAGGCAATAGATCAGTGTTTCTCATATCCATGTTTTTCTTCCTTCCCCTCTCCCTTTCTCTCTCTCTAAAATCAATGAACTTATCCTGGAGTAAGGATTACAAAAAAAAAGTTCACATGTGAATTTGAGGAGTGGATTAAATTATTTTAAAGGTCCTTAGGGAGTTCACTTAAAAAAACCTACCAAAAAATGCCAAAGTAAACATGCCCTCTGCCTTCACAGGCTTCCAGCATCTAGTGTCAATGGCAAGACTTTGACCCAGATACTGAGTAGAACTCTGAGGTTAGCTAATTCCATTGGCCTTGCTACCTTATACCTCATAAGGAATCAGAAAGTGGAGTATTCTGGTCTGCTCCACACACCTATTACTCTTCCCATCCTGTGATTCCGCTCCTCCTACAGCCGTCAACACTGGCGAGGTCATGCTGCAGTAACAAACCGTGCCCAAACAGTCATAGCTTAAAACCACCAAGGTTTATTTCCCATTCAGGCAAAATGTCCACCACACAGTCCGCAGGTAGGGTGACTAATTCTTGCAGTTTGCTTTGGACTTTTGCAGTTTGGGCAATGGAAGTCCCAGCAAACTAGGACAGCTTGTCATCATGTTATCAGTGGAAACAAGTTCTCGTGATATCTTGAGAAAAAGATTTTTCCTGAGACCAACACAGGAGGAGGTGGCTCTGTGGTATGGTATATGGACGATGTAAAATTAAAGGAGTACCCCTTCTGACTTTCCAGTGTCCCACCTCCAACTGTCCCACCATGGAAAAAGTCCTATCCTGTCTTCAGTAAGGCCGATACAAAAACCAGTGTTCAGACTTTCTGCTCCCTACTGAAGTACGGCCCAGTCCAGCATCCTGCTAGCTCAGCGTGTGTTTCCAGCTGCAGTTCATCACAGTGCTGTGGTGTTCAGGCCCCCTCCTGGAGCCTGCAGGTAGAGTCCCGAAGGCCATGGACACGTGCCTGCTAAAACCACATGGTTATGGCAAGGGGACATATGAGTGCATGGGATGAGTGCATGGGGTGAAGGCAGGTTACCCAGACAAGAAAGAGAGAGAGAGAAAGCTTCCTTCTTCCTCTGGGATTATATTAGCTTGGGTTAGGGACAGATCAGAAGCTTCCTCAAAAGAACCAACTTCCCAAACTTTTGAGGACTTTGGATGGGTTTATACCCCCTAGTTAGATTGGCAGGCCTTTATGGTTCAGCATGCCCCTCCACACACTCCCAAGCAATTCAGTATCAGAGAGGGGAGGGGTGGAGTGCTAACCATCTAAGTTATTTTACCCTTAAGGGGGGTTACCCTTGGCAGAACAATGCTGTAATCCTCTAAGGTACAAAAAGCTGTAGCTTCCTCGTGAAGCAAATAGGTTCATGCTTCCCAGTCTATTAAATTCAATGTCTAGTTCTCTTTGCTCCCCTTTTCTAGCTAAATACTGGCAGTAGCAATCATATCCGCAAGAGCTCTGTGCCATATTGTACCACATCACTGGGCAACATATTCTTAGTTGGACTTCTATTTTGAGGCAACCCAATCTGCAATGAGTGTGACATCCACACTCTCCATTTGATGCTCGCTCCAATGCTGTCTTAATTATTCTTTCCTGTTCCAAAGCTTTCTCAATTATATCTTTTTCTGTTGAAATTGGGACTAGTTCACTCTTCTAACTGTGAAGCACTTTTTGTGTACACATTTTATTTCCTGTCATTCCTGCTTACAAATCTGTCCTTTCTCCCCAAAGACAGCCATCTACAACTAACACATGATACTAAAGCTTTGTTGTCTGAAATTTTGCCCTGGACTTACACATTCATTGGTCCATGGTCTGCCTCCCAAGTCACCTCAAGTCACAATTTTACAAAATACTTTAGCACAAAATAACTTAGATGGTTACTTTTCCAACCTTTGAAGCAGTTCCTTGTTTTGTTTACTACTCAGGGCCCAAGCAAATGCAATATATTTAAATTTTTTACGGTGACACCATTTTGAGACACTAACTTCTATATTAGCCAGAACAAGCTAGGTTATGTTGAGGTAAGAAACAAATTTCAAATTTCAAGAGCTTAAAAAAAAAACCCAAGGTTCAGTCCCAGTTCCTGCTTCACGTCTATCAAAGATCAGCAGGAAGGCCCTGGGCCAGGATCCCAGGCTGAGACAGACTTCAGATTTAACATGTCAGTGGTTGCCAAGGCAAAGGGAAATGGATATAGTAAGTCCTGAACTAGCTCTTAAATCTTCCATCTAGAAGGAACACACATCACTTCTGCTCACTTGTCACATTAGTCCAAGCAAGCCGTAATGGCCACCATTAATTACAAGGGGATGGAAAGTGCAACTAGGCCTCATGCCCTGAAGAAGAGAACACTACAGTAGTGTCCCAGCCTCCTGTCTTTTCATTCCGACCCGGATTGCTCTCAGTTCCTTTTTTCACTCATCGGTTGGAGTCATTCAAATGCAAAATTGACCTATCTCACTCTTAAACAGTTTACCTGCTTCAAACCCTTCAGAGGCTCCCCACAGCACAATGATTTTCAAACTTAGCCGCACATGAGAGTCACTTAAAGAGCAATTATAAAATTGTGATGCCAGACCACGTCCTCCTAGATCGATTAAATAAGAATTTGGGGAGTGTCAAGCTTCAGTATTTTTTTAAGCTCTCAAGTGATTCCAGTATGCAGCCAAGGTTGAGAATCACTGACCTAGAAGAGCAAGTCCAACCATAAAAGATAAGGTACTTAAAAAATTGGCAAGTTCTTTCCAAATATCTTTTTCCAGCCAACTTGTACCAGAGTCATCAGTGTTACTTAGATTTCTGGGCTCCACCCAGGATATTGAATTATAGTGACTCTGATTTTCCCAGAATCTGATTTTCAGCAACTCCCCAGGAGATTCTAATGCACACAGAAAGTTGAGAACCGCTTCCTGACTCGTACACAGTAACTTAGTCTCACTGAACTTTTGATGTGTCCCTACAAACACAGATTATGGTCAGTTCAGTGCGTTAGACAGAATTGTGACCTACGGCCCATAACCATACGTCTGTTGCATTACTGAAAGTTTAGAGAAGATGAAGCAGACCAGTGGACAGACATAGGACACCATGGGAGATAGTGAAGACCAAGAGAGGCAAGATCGACAGAGCCGTCCCAGGTTCTGATGTTTCCTGGTCAGATCCAGGGTGTCTTCCATTAACCCCTCCCCTCTCCTACCCCAAAAACAAGGCTAATGTGAATCTATTCCTTAAATCAGAAATCACCCAATGAATACATTCTCCATTTTTAGTACTTTTCCAGCAGTGACCCCCTGCCCCTCAAGATAAATGAATATATGTTGAGTGAATGCTTGGTTAAGGGTGAAAAAACTCCTGGCCACCACTCTGTCTCTAAGACAATCACTGTAACAGCTATAGTGCTCGACTTATTATAGACTTGAAGTCTCGATCCATCCCCGCCAGAAACTGTGCTGTGTCTTTCCCCTTTCGAAAGACACAACACTCCTCCACGTGTCAACCAAATGCTAAGGGCATCACATTTCTTACTCACCTAGACACTCACTCCCTTCCTCTCACCCAGTGATGCCTAGAAGCCAGCTTAAGAGAGCCAGTTTTTTACGAGCTGTTTTCAAAACTTTTGTTAGTTTGAAATCAGCTATGATGGAAATATTTAAACCATAGAAATTGGTAAATGCTATAAATCGGAGCTTTTTTTTTCCCACAAAGCTAGTTTACCAGTAAACCACTACATTCACATAAATGTCTTCTTAACATAGTCATTTAGAGTTTACAAAGTTTTTCAAATCCATTATTACATTTTAATTCCCATAATAAAACTATTAAGAAAGTATTGTTTTTTCCATTTGCATAAGGAAAACTGAAGCTCAAACTTGTTAAATAGCTTGTCCCCTGTTATTGAGATTCACAAAGCAGGATCTAACTTCTAGTGATGCCTCCTTCTAAAGCAGTACTTTACTGAATAAGGTTAATGACTTCTAAACCTAAGGAAAAGGCTATAAACACTTTGCCTGATTCATTCATTCCTGTCTTTCATTCATCAACAAAAATTTATTATGTAACTACCATGTGTCAGACTCTGTGCCAGGCACTGGGATTACAAGGATGAATAAGACACAGTTCCTGTCCTCAAGGACCTCCCTGTCTATTGAGAAAGAAAGACATCTTAACAAATAAATCAGGACAGTGTGGTATGTGGAGCTCTGGGCCCTGGGAGGAAGTCAGATGTCTGCCAATGAACTGTGCTCTTGACAGTAACGAACTTGATTCTATTTCAGGACAACCAGGAATACCACTTTAAAAACCTCCCAGCCTCGTTCTTCCCAATACATGCAGCAAATGACATAACAATTCTACACACATATCTCAACCTAAATTATATGCCAAAGGTCAGAAACAGAAAGAAAATGCCCATTTTCCCTCTCAGATGTACATCCAAGCAATGCAAACATATGATGATTGGTTTCCTTACGTCTGCCAAGAGGCAATATGTCAAATAAATAATTTAGACCAGCTGAGGCACCACAAGAAAACAAAGCCATCAGTCATCTCAGCTGCATTATTGATTGCCAATAACAAGATACTTGCTAAGACAAATGATTCAGCTATTATACTAGCGAGGTTTTAGCCTATCTCAAACACATAAATCACACTGAAGTGTTTGTTGTTTTAAAATGAACAAACATATCTATAATATTTTGACCCCCATTTTTGCAATCTATATAAGGTGGGTCTTCATATGCAAAATCAAGATTCATTACTTGCCCAGTTACACAATTTTTCTCTTTCTCTGTCTAAAGTTCCCATATGTCTGTTGCATCTATCTGGTGGAGAATTACACGTGTTAATGTTTATTCCTATAGAAATTATAGGAATAATTATATTGCTATTGGTTTAACAATAAAAGAGAGTCAGATGCAATCAAATTAATTCATTTCAGATAAATAAAGGTATGACAGAATAAATACACAGCAATGGGAGTCAGAAGATACTGATTTAAGGGAAGCCTATTGGCTAACCAGGACATTTGTTTTTACTTAAGTCTTCTTTACCTTCTCCAAATGGGAAAAACATCACCTGACCTGCCTACCTTATGAGATTATTATAAGAATAATGAAGATTTGAAAATGGCCAAAGATCCTGTCTAAATGATAAAACTGTTTTAACATAAACATGTACTTTTATAAATTAATTATCAAAGATATAGGTGTATCAGTTTGATATAGCCAGCAGAAACAAATGAAACACTCAAATTGGGATAATTCTGGGGTGGGGGGGGCTGATCTATCAAGAGACTAATTACAAAGGTGTGGGTAGGAGTAGAGAAACCACAAGGGATACTTCAGGAACTTGAGGCTAAGAGCATCATCCAGGGCATTACTCTAAGACCGAAAAAAATGTCAGGGAGAAGAGATAACCTGAAGAATCCAGAAAGACCAAATCATGAAGACTAGGCAACCTTGAGAAGAGCAAAGATCTTCTTTCCCAGACACAGTCAACCAACCCCAGGTGACCTCACAGTAAAGGAACCAGAGGGATGTATTCTGGTTTCTCCCCATTCACTCTACCCTGCCAGCAGCCAGGAGACAGGGGAGCTTTTCCCGTGTATGTGTATGTAGATCACATAGGTCAGGATTCTAGGGCAAAGAGCAAGGTAAAAAAAAAAAAAAAGGAGGAAAGTGTATCCGGAAGGAAAAAAGCAGAAATCCAGCCCCGTGGGAAACAATCTTTGCTATCATTATTCTACCACTCAGAATACCAACCCCAAAGGCGTATTTTACTTTTCCTCTGCAAAGCTCCATTGCAACTCAGTGATGAAATCACGTCAACTTTCTCTTTGCCGTTTCAGTCACATCTGGGTATCCATGTCCATTGTCTTTGTTCACGCCACTATTAGTTAGGAATCTTTTTTATTACAAGTGTAGGAAGCAGCTCAAAATGGTTTCAGCAATAAAAAGAACTTATTGGGTCATTGACTGAAAACTCCAGAGGAATTACATCTTCAGCCATGGCTGGATTCAGGAGTAGGATCATTTCATCGGGATTAAGTTTCGCTCTCCCCTCCGTTATCCTCTCGAGCTATGCTTTCCTCTGTTGGCTTCCTCCTTGGCAGGCTCTCTTCCCATGGTTGGCACTCTAGACCTTGCATCACAAAGGCAAAAGGAGTCTTGGTGTCCTATATCTGTTTATTATTTATATATATTCAATGGCATGGGAGATCTGGAGCCAAATTTCTAGCTGAGAATTATTGGTTTTTATTTCCTTGGAATTCCTTCCCTGCTCATCTCTCTAAAGAGGTGAGTGCCCATAGCACCGAGAGATGACAGCAATCATGAAAGATGGTGACGTTGATTATACACGTATGAATTCTGGCTCTTCTTGAAATGCATGTCACCCTGGACTCATATTGGAACTCTCCTTCACCTTTTCAGGTAGAGAGAGATGGGAAAGAGAAACCCTGTGCACTACAGTTTCAATTTCAGTGTATGCAGCCAGTCTCCAGCTGCCTTGTTCCGGATATTAAGTGATCTCCTTCAAAGTACCCACAGAGATGGTAGCTCAATAAATATCACTGCCCTGTGGTTGCATCTGACTTGCTGATACTCCAGGTAAATGTTAGAATTCTCACTTTGCAAAGCCTTTCAGAATTACTCAGCCAGTAAATAGAAAGCCATGTTTCAAACATAGATTTGACTCCAAATCCCCAAATTTATCTGTTTTAAGGGTGACACCTCTGTGCCTCTATTGCTTCCAAGTTGATAGACACATCCACACCAGGAAGGTGATACAGCCAACTCTGTGGGGACAGAGCGCCTGTGCTCAGGACCCTCCCACGGCTCACTCCATGTATCTCTTCATCTGGCTGTTCATCTGCACCCTTCACCACATCCTTTCATTAACTAATGAAACACCTGATAAACCTAGGCGTTTCCCTGACTTCTGTCAGCTGCTCTAGCAAATTAATAGAAACTGAGGGGGAAAGGGGAGTAGTATGGGAACCACAGATTTATAACCAAATCAGACAAAGTGTGAGTTACCTGGGACCTACTACTTATGATTGACATCTGAAGGGGAGTGGGAGCAGTCCTGTGGGACACAGCCCTTAAACTGTGGTATCCCACACTATCTCCATATAGATAGTGTTAGAATTCAATTAAATTGTAGGACACCAGCTGGTGTCATAGAGAGTTACTATTGTGGGGAGAAACGTCCACATACTAGGTGACCAGAGGTGCCAGAAATGAAGTATTGTGAGTGTGGTCGTAGTGTAAAAAGTAAAGGAGAAATGCACAGAACAGCAGAGTTTTCTTTTAGAGCTGGATATAGCCAACATCATGGGAGAGGAGAGGCCATTTAGTTCAGGATATACAGTGACCCTAGAGTGAACTACAAACCCACTGTTTATACTTTAATTCCCAAATGTACCCTGGATGCTTCTCCACAGTTACACAAATTCATCCTGCTGGAAGTTCAGAACACAGAGACAAATTTTCTAAGTGATCTCTCCAACTGGGTTAGAGTTCTTTCTAGTCTCTTCTAAAAAATGAATTTCATTTATTATTATTTGAGTAGCCAAGAGTAGCCTAATTACAACTATAAAACAATTCTTCTGGCTGCCAACAATTTTTCACTCTAACCCATCATCACTTTGATCCAAATGCCCAGACAATTATTCACCTCGTAGACTGATGGAGAAACCAACACACTTCCAGAAAACCAAAACAGGACCCACAAATGAAACTTAAACAAGCACCCAAACTCAATATGGAATCACACTATCCATACCCATTCGGGGTTAGAGAACAGCTGTAAGAACCAGAGTTCACCATTTCATTTTCTAACTATATTGCTGCATTTTCAAGATAAAGCAAAATAGAGTGAACTTTAGATTTAGGCCATCGTGATTTTGGGTCCCACTTACTGTCTTTATGATTTTGAGCAAGTTATTTTACCTCTCTCATCCTTGGTTCTTATATTCAAAAAAGGGAAATAATACCAACAATCTCTGGGTTGTTGTGAGGTATGCAAAATTCCTAGACACAAAGTTAGCATGCAGTATTACCAATCATTAAATAATTGTAACAATTGTGAGCTTAGTTTTCTAAAAAGGCAATCCTAGAGGCAGCAGCAAGAAGCTTCCTCATTCCTATTATATCCGGTGATCCTTTCCTTTCACAGTCTTGAAGTCTGAGACAAGTGATGTTACCACAGTGTAGCTGCCTAGTAAGCTAATCATTCAAGCAAGTCCGATGAATAAACAATCCTTTAAAATAGCACTCCCTGGAAGGAACAAACTGCAGAGGTTGTCTTGATGAAGATCCTACAGACCATAGCACAGCTAAAACAGAATTTAATTTATCCATTTCCTTGCCCTAAGTTACTTGCAGCCTACAAAAAAAAAAAAAAAACAGACAAGTACAGGAGAAATTATGATCCAAATAACAGACACCACAATGACCGCCTTGGAAGACCACATAGGAAGGGACTCATTATCCAGTCTTGGGGAGTCGGAGACTTGCTTGAGGAGAGTGAAGAGGTGATTTTCAAGACATGAATGTAGTGGTCAGAAGGTGTTCAGAGTAAGAGAGGATGTGATTTGTTCAGGAAACTGAAATAGTTCAAAAACGGTGGGAGTACAAATTGCTGACATTGAGCTGGAGCAGATGAGCCTGAAGGAAGGAGCAAGGACCAAAAGAGACAGACTTTTTTTTTAGGTATTACAATATTATTTATTTAAGTGACTTTAAAACACACTATTTTGACCTTAGTATTTCAGGTATATGCCCTAGTAGCAGATATTCAAATAACAAAAAGAACAAGAAATAACTTTTTTTATTGTTGTTCAGCTACAGTTGTCTGCAATTCCCCCCACTACCACTACCCCAAACCCCAGCCATCCCCACCTCCGTCCCCTGATTTCACCCCACCTTGGTTGTGTCCATGTGTCCTTTACAGCTGTTCCCGAAATCCCTTCCCCCTTTCTCCCATCATTACTGCCCACCTCCCCTCTGCTTACTGTCAGATTGTTCTTAATTTCAATGTCTCTGGTTATATTTTGCTTGCTTGTTTGTTTTGTTGATTAGGCTCCACTTAAAGGTGAGGTCATATAGTATTTGTCTTTCACCACCTGGCTTATTTCACTTAGCATAATGCTCTCCAGATTCATCCATGTGTCACAAAGTATAGGAGCTCCTTCTTTCTTTCTGCTGAGTAGTATAGTATCATGTAAATGTACCATAGTTTTTCGATCCATTCATTTACTGATGGGCACTTAGGTTGCGGAGAGTTTTGTTTCAAGTCTAAGAATGTGGGCTTCATTATGAAAATGAGGAGACCTCACAAGACTATCTCTTATCAAACCTAATCAAATCTTTATCTCTTAAACCCAAACCAAAATAGAGGATAACTGGAATACAGTCCCCAGTCAAGACTGATGTCCCAAGTCAAGGTTACTCCTAGTTTGCCCAAGAAGAGTATTTCAGCTTAAAGGATAATTACACAGAAACCTGTAATGATTTTCCCAAGGACATTGTGTTCAAAGAACTGACCATTCCCCTTGTCACTGTCCCCCAGGCTGACCGACAGACGAGTGTCTGCTGAGCCCTCTCTCAGGCAGCAGTGCTCCAGCATGCTGAGGGAACGTGACTGCCCGATGACTTAATCTTCAGGACAGAACTCAACAATATTCCTTTTCTTTTCCTCTGGGAAATAATCAACTTGTAATAAATCATTACATTTTTAATTCATATGCATTTCGTTCCACCAAACACACACATACACACACAGAGTCATTTACAACTGGGCACCTTCCTAAACCAGCAAACACACACACATACTAATATTAAGTGGATACATGTATCAGAGTGGCATGTCCAGAATATACAATGGTAATAATTCCTTACATTTGCATAGTACTTTTATCCATAATTTATACACGGCTTCTCCCAAAAAGAATGTTACATAGTTACAGCACTTCATAATTTATAAAGCATTCCATCTTATGATAACCCAGTGGGGTAGAAAGAACAAAGTAATATTTTGTGAGAAAAAGAAAGGAAACTGAGGCTCAAAAAACTAACATGGCTCCCCCTCGCCCATGTCCAGAACCTGAAAAGCCTTGAGCTATGTTCTCTTGAGGGCATTATGCACTCCCCTCTAACAATCTGCGTACCCTCAGCTCTCCTGAAGGATGTCTTTGGAAATAAATGAGTATAAAAGTCAACACCAGTCTGAGACCATATTCCAAATATTCTGCACTCACTCTCCATGTCCCCAGTCGTGTCTCTCAAGTGTTAAGAATAACTGCTAATATTTATTAAGTGCCTAGGTTATTAATAGCACTCTTCTAAGTATTTTACCTGTATTACCTCATTTAATTCTTACAATGGCCCTACGAGGCAGCTAATATTAATTCCATTTTATGGATGAGAAAAGTGAGGCAGAGAAAGTTAAATAACCTGCCCATGCAAGCAACACTAGTGGGTTTTAGAAGCAGATTTCACACCCAGGCACTTAGACAAGGATTCCCTTGTTTAACCACTACGCTACTCCTGTTCTTTGCCCCAGAGATAACCCATGCAGTCTTCTCGGTGTACCTATAAATCCTTTCAAAAATCCACATGCAAGTAGAATTCCTAATAGAGATCTTGTGTCCCTAACTGCAAACTGCGGTCCCCATCATGGCCAACCAGATTGGAGCCACTGCCTAGGGAGGACAATTTGACTTTCCCACTAAGTTCTGCTGCAGACTTGGAAAGGTCAAAAGATTTTTCACTCGATGCAAAGTCATCTATACAATAACCTCCACTGAAACAAGATTTCCCAACTATTTTTGTAACCCATACCCACTACATTGCATCTTAAGTAATTATCTGTAGTGTGTTATCATTACAAAACATATCAGGAAATGAAAACAGTATAGGGAGTTTAATATGGCAAATAGCAATATAATCACCATCTAGATTTTTAACAAAAATTTCCAAAATGAAGTCCACTGCCTGTTCTCATTTTCCTCTTTCCCTAGCCCCTGAGGTCAACCATTAACCTGAATTTGGCCCTTATTCCCAGGCATGTTCTGAAATGTTTCCTGCATGTCTAGGCATCCACAGACAGTATGTAGGACTGTGTTGCAGATTTTCACTTCATATAATCAGAAGCGTACTGCATGTCTTTGTGGTAGCCATGAAAACGTACCATTCCCATCTCCCCGCTCTAGTGGAGAGCATTTGACTGACTGCTACAGTATCGACCTGTGGGTCCACCCTGCCCTGTGCAGTACTTCGCACAGGCTACTCCCAGCCAAGATTGAGGACAAGAGGGTTACTAATGCAGACCCTTTCTTGCAAAATGCAGGGCTACATTAATGGGCACCTTTGGTTCCTAAACTCTCTGTGAACCTGGCTACTCCACCAGACTTAGGCCTGCATCACCATCTGAAAGCTCTCCCAACTTCTCCAGCCCCTCCCCCTTTCTCCTTCACTGGTGTTTCCACTAACAAATGTCTTGCATGTCTAATTCTGTCTTGGTGCCTACATGTTAGAGGAACTGCATTAACACAGTATTCTTTCTCAATTTGCTTTCCTCTCTTAGCCTTATGTTTTTGTGATTTATTCATACGGATACATTTATCTCCAGTTCATTAATTTTAACCACTGCAAAGGATTCTGTTGTATAATTATAATAGAATTAATTTATCCTTTCTCCTTTTAATGGGCATTTATGTTGTCTCCAATTTTTTCAGCATTACAAGCAATGCTTCAGTGAACATTCTAATACATAGATCATAGCGCAGAGGCTCCTGTACCCACTACTGTCAATTGCTCTCTCACGTCACTGGATCAATCCACACTCCTCCCAGCACTGTATGAGAGCATCCACGCTTCCACTTCCTTTAATTGTTTTAATTTTGTCAGTTTCATTAGTACTAAATGACATCCCATTATAGCCCTAATTTGAATTCCCCTGAATACTATTGATATTATTCATTTACACATTTGTTGACCTTTTTAGTTTTTTAGTTGGTGATTTATCTGGTTATAGTCTGTCTATTATTAAATTGAACTGTTGGTATTTATCTTCTTGTTGTCTAGGAGCTCTCTCAGGACACTGCACAATGATCCTAGAGCTGTTATTTTTGTTTCAAAAATCTTCTCTCATTCTATGACAAATACCTTCTCACTCTGGTTTTGATATGAGGCAGAGAGATTTAAATATTTAACGTGTTCATTTTATCATTGTTTGTCTGCATAGTTTTGCTTTTCATTTTCTAAAGAAATCCTTCTCCATGCCAAAGTCCTGCTGATTCATTTTTCAGTATCAGCCCACCGAGTTCCTCTCATCCCCAAGTCCAAGGAGCAGAACCCAGTGGGCCCAGATGAACACTGAGCACACAGTAGGCCTGTGCCACAGCTGGGGATCCATAAGCACAAATGCTCTTTGCTGCAGAGGGAGATGCCACCTCAGCCTTCAAGGCTGCTCACTGCACCCACAGCCCTGAGAAATGGTCCACGGAAAGACTGGTCTGATCCTCACATTCTTGACACACCCGGCAAGATACATAGGAATGGGAGAGACCTGCGGAGATTGTGTCCTACTGCTATAAAAATATAAATAGCACAATGTACAGGGGAAAATCTGAGAAAAGTGCTAAAATTCATGTCTATTTAATAAAGTACCATTTCACAGCATATAACTGAGTTATGTATTTAAATTTAAAATAGATATTAATTCTTATTTCAAACTATTTGAGAGTCCTATTGCTTTTCCTATGGAATATGTGATAAGCAATGACTTGAAAAATTCTTTCCCTTTCATCATTCTCCACCCCCTTATGTTTTTAATTTTATTTTCCAAATACTGTTTACCCTCAAATATTATTATTGATTAGTTTCAGGAGAATGGGATTATGGGATAGCGGTTAGCCAAACATATACTAACAAGTATATGTTTCAAGCACCCATACATAGTTATGACAATATTATTGACTATATTCTCTATGCTGTAATTTACATTCCATAATTATTTTGTGACTATCAATTTGTACTTCTTAATCCCTTCATCCAGCTCCACCAAACCTCCTGCCCTCTGGCAACCATCAGTCTGTTCTCTGCATCTATGAGTCTGTTTTTGTTTTGTTTGTTCATTTATTTTGCTCTTTAGATTCCACATATAAGTAAAATAATATGGCATTTGTCTTTCTTTGCCTGACTCATTTCACTTAGTATAAAACCCTCTAGGCCCATCTATGTATCACAAGTGTAAGATTTCATTCATTTGTATGGCAGAGTAATATCCGTTATATATATGTAGGGCACTTTTTTCATCTACTTAGCTATTGATGGAAACTTGGGTTGCTTCTGTATTTTTCAATACTGTGTTCTAAAAACTGTTAAATTTTGTTTTCGTGCAGATGTTTAATCCAAATACAATTGATCTTAGAATATGTTGTAAGGAATGGATCCAATTTCACTTCTCCTTAAGAGTAACTAATTGTCCCAGAATTATTTCTTTTTTACAGCTATTTTTTATTTTTTTAATTTTTAACTTTTGAAAGGTTAAATTATTCAATTACAGTTGCCAATCAATGTTATTTTACATCCATTTCACATGTATGATATAGTGGTCCCTCAAACCATCTCTCCTTTCTCCTTGGTCGGCAACATCCCCTCTGTACAGGCTTCCTACTGTGCTCCATATTTCTGCCTCAGTGTTAATAGTGCATTGCTCTAGCTACTGAAATATAACGGGCTTTGATATCTGGTAAGTTGAGTCCTCATATTTTGATCTTTCTGTTTGAAATTCTCCAGACCTTTCCTGATTCCTTGCTTCTCCATATAAACCTTAAAATGAGCTTGTTGAAGCCCATGGAAAATCCTACTAGGACTTTCAATGCAAGTGATATAAATGCATAGATTAATTTTTAGAGAATGAAGATCTTTATGATTATAAACTTCTAGACCACTCATTTGGGAATTTAACATCTTTCAACAAAGATTTTACATTCTCTCCATAAAAATATTATACAGTTTTTATTCTGATGTTGTAAATAGCATCTTTCTTATATTACATCTGCTGTTTGTGGTTGATGTATAAAAAATGAATGATGTTTCAATATTAGTTTTATATCAAGATACTGTATTAAACTTTTACTAATTTTATGAGTTCACAGTTTCTCTTGGATTTTTTATGTAGGCAATAATAGAATCTGAAAACAAGAGTTTTATTGCTTCCTTTTAAATGTTTATACATTTTACTTCATTTTTGGTGTCTTATTGCACAGGTTGGAGCTCTCACACAACATAAAGTAGAAGTTGTGTTATGTCCGTCGTTGGTTTGCCCTAGTCTTTAAAAAAAAAATATCTAATAGTTTCCCATCAGGCATCATATTTGTTCTGTGTTTCTGTTATATACCATCACATGGTTAAGGAAGTTCCTATTGCTATTACCAGTTTGCTAAAAGATTTGGGGTCATTGTTGTTATTTGATTCATTTTTCTGCACTTAATGTGTGCCTTCTTTCATCTGCTAATGTGGTAAATTGTATTAAAATTTGTTTCTAATACCTTCTTAAAATAAACTGAAGTTCCTTATATTGTATTCTTTTTTTAAACATACCTGGATTCAGCTTGCTTTTTTTAACTTTTAGCTCTATTTAATTTTGATTTATTAGTGAGATTGGTCTTTAACGTTTTTCTCACATCTGATTTCAATATCAAGAGTATGCCTGACTCTTAAAAGGAGCTGGGAAGCATTCTGTCTTTTTCTGTCCTCTAGAACAGTTTGCAGATGCTTGAAATTGGTACTTTCAAATGTTTGTGAGAACTCACCTACAAATGAAAAGTTGTCTGAGAAATGTTATCTTGCCTTTATTTTTTTGATTTTCCTTACTCATTTAATTTCCTTAACCCATCCAAGTTTTCCATTTGATTTTGAGTGTTAGTAATTTATAGCTTTCCAGGAAATTGTCCATTTGCCTACATTCAAATTTATTGTTATAGAGTTCTTAACAGAGTGCATTATTTTTAAATGTCTGCTCTACTTGTGTATGTTACTTTTTTTTCATTTCTACTACCTTTTATTGAGAACTTCTTCTCTTTTACTCTTAATCAATCTTGCCAAAAATATACTAATAGTTTTCAAATGACCTAGAGTTACTCTATTGTACTTTTTTCTTACTAATATGTCACATATATTAATTAGAGCCTTCCACATTCCTTAAGTTTATTCTACTTTTCTTTTAATAACTTTGAGTTGCAAACATATTTCACTAATGTCAAGTCTTTCTTTTTACCCAGCATAACTATTGAGGACTCACTATATTGATTTGATTGTTTGATGTGCAGGGGTTGTTTTTCTTTTTATAGTCAAACTTTATGTAATTTCCTGACATCCATTATATTCTCTTCTCTCATCCATGAATTGTTTACAATAATTTTTCTTAAGTTTTCAAACCTAGGTTTGGAGCACACATATCAAAGTTTCCTTTAAGTTAATATTTGGTGTATCTTTTCCCATTCTTCTGCTTTCAATTCTTTCCCCTTTTAAGACTAATTTTTCAGTTTGTGTCTTATAAGCAGCCAATTGGTGCATTTTTGTTTTAATTCAACATAACAGACTCTGTCTTTAACTGAGAAATCTACACAATTACAATTACATACTTTAACTTTTGACTTACTCCTATCATCTTATTTTGTACTTTTGATTGGTTTGGCTTTCCCTATGCTTATTTTTCCTCTTTCTTCCCTTGTTTCCAGCTTTGCCTCTTTTAAATATATCTTCTGGATATTCTTCAATAGTTAAAAAGATGCTGTGGAACTTTTTCCCTGGTGTTTTTATTTAAAAAAAAAAACATTTTAAAGATGTTTAAAATAACACAAATACCCCTTCTTTCATACTCTGATATATCCACAAGGAGCATTTCCACACTTGGGGACCACTGCTGTGAAATGTTCAAATTCTAGCCCATCTAGAAAAGGTTTGGTTTTATCCCCACACTTCCTCTTTCAGGACCAAGTCCACCTAACACTTGTGCAGTGACTTCTATGAACCAGAACATTATATCCATTAACCCTGAATCACTAGTGAGAAACTGGCATAGAAAGCTTCAGTAACTGCCCAAGTTCAAGCAGCTGTTAGGGTTGGAACTGGGATTTAGAAGTGTACCTGTTTTAATTCTAAGCCCAACAGACTCTTGGGTGTTGCTGCTTTCTCTCTGTTGCTGAGAAGAGAACATGGGTAGAGCTACTTCTGCTGAGGAGAACTCATTTCAACACTCACACTACCATCCAGACGGCAGCAGAAGGGAGAAACCGGCACAGTCAGAAAACTGATGAGATGTTGTTTAAGCCTCTCAATAAAAAAGCCCCTCAAGTTCAACTTCATCACTTGGGAATGTATTGATGTTAGATTTTCTCATTGCTACTTTTGAACAGGACTCAGGAGCTCAGTGATGAAACACCAAACTTTAGGAAGACAATAAGCTTGAAATGGCAACTGACACAGAACAATTCTGGATGCTGAGCAGCTGTGCTCACTAATCAGGGTGTTATTGTGCCCAAATTTCACCGGTGTCATCTCGTATGTAAATTCTCCCCATGGCCTCGACCCCCTGTTAGCCCAGTTGTCCTGAAGGCAATGTGTTGACCCGCATGTGTTCTGTTATGTTTGAGTCCATTTTTTCCTTGGCTGTGAAATTCAATGAAACATTTTACACTCTGAATGAATTACATAGTAGATGTTTAAGGCATTTTTTAAATCTTCTAGCTTACTATTCCTGCTCAGTCAGTTAGAGCCACCACCATGGACAGTCTTTTCACACTTTCCCATCCAACAGAGAAATCACTTCCCCAGTTCAGGCCGTACAAGTCCCAAATCATTAACACCAGAGACATTATCCTTGACCCTCAGGTCTGGATGTGGCTGTAGCCTTGTCTGGATATGTTTTTCTGATACCCTCAAAAAATTGGCCAACAAATTAAAATGTACACAGCCACAAGCCTTCTCTGCCATCCCTTTTGGTATCAAGGAATGGAGGGTGAACCAGTGGGTCTGCTAAGGAGTGGAAGCCTCAGGGAAGATCAGAGGTATCTATCTTCCAAGGAAAAAATCCACAGAAGAAACAATGATATTTGTGCAATGCAGGAGAAAAGAAAACTAGAGCTGGATGTCAGTTTACCCTCTTCCCTTAAGAGAAATCAAGTGTTACTGATGATATGATATGTCAGAGACAGTAACACAAGTCTCAAAATACTTAAAAAATCAGATGATTCTTCTTCAGGTTGTAGCAATACAAAGTAAAGTGGTAAAGTTTGACTCTTATGCCTCAATTGTCCAGCTCTCAAGTACATGCCAGCATCCACTTTAAATTCTAGCAACTAGCTCAATGCTGTTCTACTCACTATTAAAATCCTCATAGCATCATTTTGTTATACACCAAGTTGACCATATAACAAATTAGATGAAGTATTTATCCAGGGCCTTCTGGTGGTCACACCACAGAGGTAACCACATAAGATTTAACTAAGGGTCCCACACATCATGATATTTTCAGTGCTTTGAGTGCTTTTTGTGTCCACAAAAATATGGACAAAAGACACAAAAACAGCTCTTAAGGAACTGATATTCTGGTTGAAGCCACACAGTACAAGCATTTTCCTTACAAGTTTTTGTTCATTTGAGGTATACACATTGTTGGAAAATACTTTCAGTCTCTTCTTAATTCAGAAAACCTCTCCAACAAAGTTAGGGGAAACATAACAAGCTACTATCAAATGAACTGAAATGAGAACATGATCACGGGCAGTCCTCTAAGAGACCACAAAAACTGAAAGAAATCTCACCCTTCCGTGTAGCCAAGAAGATGGAACCCGTTACATTCATGCTCTCAAGATAAACAATAATTAGTCCTCAAGTAAGAGAACTTGACAGTGCCATTTGTCACACAGTTTATCCTAAATTCACTTGGTAATTGGGGTAGCCATCTGTGTTAGCTAACCGGCTTTATCAAAAAGAAAATAAACTTCTCATATGTTTATGACAAGTGTAGTTTTGCAGCTTGGATCGAAGCACCTGCTCACATTAGGTTTCTACCCTCTCCCAGAAACTGAGGGTTAGAGACATTATCTGCCTCGCTGATCACGTTTCAAAGAGGCAGATCCCAGGTCCTAGAGAAAGACATCCCTCAGTTGTAAAGCTGGCTTATTTAACTTTTATTCATTTTTTTAAACCAAAATGGAAGTTTTTCAAACTTTTGAAATGATTTACATATATTTTAAAGAGACAGGGATAGAACTTACAATAAAAAATTTCTTAAGGTAGATACTCTAAGAAAATGGGAGAGGGTGAGTCTCTTCCCTAATTTCAACAGGGAAAATTTTTCCTTTTGTTCAAATTTTATTGAGTTTCAATTGACAATTGGAAATTTGCACATGGCCCTTGCAGGTGTGGCTCAGTAGATTGAGTGCCAGCCTGCAAACTGAAATGTTGCTGGTTCGATTCCCAGTCAGGGCATATGCCTGGGTTGTGGGCCAGGTCCTCCCAGTTAGGGGCACTTGAGAGGCAACCACACATTGATGTTTCTCTCCCTCTCTTTCTTCCTTGGTTCCCCTCTCTAAAAATAAATAAATAAAATCTTTTTTAAAAAGTTGTATATGTTTAAGATGGACAACTTGATGATTTAATAGAAGCATAAATTGTGAAGTATTCATCACAATCAACAGGGAGAATTTCAGATGTTCCCTCACAATGCATATCCCCAGTCCTGCTATTTGAGCAACGTAAGAGAGGAGGCCAGTGATGCTCTCACAAAGGAAGGCAATGTCAAGTTCCCCATCAGGCTCATGTTCTCTGTCTCAGTGTGTGGTTCTGCTACTCACAATTTTCATGCCCTCACACTGAAATACTGTGTTTCAGCAAAAAATTCAGTGTTTTAATCTAAAAAAAAATTGTGGAGATTCAGTTCCTATACTGTCAAGATGCTTCAGCCCGTGTGCCCCGATTTGCAGTCTCTAATCAACTGACAAGATAACAAGAGCTGCTACTGCATCTCCGATGAACTCTGTCTACTTCAGAGAAGTTTGCATTCTGTGAGTGTGACGAATCTTACATTTATCTACTGTATATAATTATGTATGCACATTAGTGACACCACCAGTTTAATGTTGAATGTACCTTTCCTTTAAACACAATAGTTTTTTAGATGAGTTATAATGAGAGTTAAAAGATCACTGATAAGAACTTTCATGTGCAGGTGTGTGAGTATTGGGTGGTGAAACCTGAAACTAATCAAACTCATAGATTAAAATGTAAAAGGCACGACAGAGTAAGAGCAGGGAGGATGATCTCAGGGGTAAGGTGCAGGCTTGAAGGGAAGAAGCATTGCATCTGGTCCCAGCTTGACCACCGATTAGCTATGAGATTTTACCCAAGTCAGGTACTCGCTTTCCCCAAACACATAAGCGTGCATGTTCCTTGGGGGCTGGCTTCTTCATATGTCAAATGAGGATAAAAATAACTCCCTAGCTGTTTGATAAGGTTACCAATAATGAACACTAAAATGAACTCATTAATATAAGAGAGTTTTGAGAAAAATGGAAGTTCTGCACAATGTAATTACTCAAAATTAATGATTATGGAAAAATGCTAAACCCTATAGGATTTTGGAGCTAGAATCTGGCCAGGATATGGTAAAAGGCATAATCAAGGCAGACAAAATGCACAAGGTGAACCACACTTACTGATAAGGCTGAAATATTCAGGAGCATTGTGACACAGGTGTGTCCAGCTGAAACTTGAAGGATGCTTGGCCTCCAAAGAGGTAAGAAGGTAAAGAGAAAAGAAGTCCCCAAATGGGAAAACATTGAGAGCCAAAGGGAGAATTATTTGATGATCTATAAGGTGAAGAACTTAAGGAACAACAGATGTTGAATATCACCCAGCTCTCAAAAATACAAATGGCCTGCTGGACGCAGTAGCCCCTGAGAGGATGTGAATTCACTTACACGGGTGCCCGGGTTACATCTTCAGTCCTCCACACCAAGAGGTCTAGTTGGCTAAATTCCAGCAGCAGGAATAAAATAAAAGAGCAAAAGGCCAACAAGGGTCATCAGGCAATAAAAGCTTTGGAGGGAGTCCATCAACCAGAACTCAGTACTCTATGTGCTACTGTATGACATTCCTAAACCCATGATACTTTGCTGTGTGTGCTTTTTGTGGCTTCTCCAGGATCAGAGGGAAAGCACTCAAAAGGAAGGACTTGTGTGATTATCTTTGAGGAACCTATGAAGATTAAAGTCTTTTCTATCTGTAGCCAAGCTTGCAGAAGAAAAGACCAGCCAAGAGAGACAGTCGGTGGTAGGAGATTCAAAATCATTATGGAGAGCCTGTGACAACGATAAAAAAGAGAAAAGCATAGAAGCAAGCCCAGAACTAAGAAAGGCCAAGGGAACTCAATAGCAGAGGGCCTCGGTTATCCCTCCACTGCTGGATGGTGGAAGATGGTCGACAGACTAATGGTGGAGGCCATGCATAAACAGTATCCTTCTTTCACAATTCCATACCTACTTTGTATGCAGTGATATGCTAATGCCTACACTTACCAAATCCATTATGAGCCAGGATGAATCTTCTATATTCATTATCGCTAATCTTTACAAGGACCCTGAAAAGCAATTATTATCTAATTTACAGGTGGGAAAAATTGAGGATCAAAGATGCAAAGCAACTTGCACAGAATAAATGTATCCTGTGCGGCTGGTAGTTCCCAAAATGCTTTATACCCTCGTAACTCATCTCTTCTCACAGTAAGCCAATAAAGGAGTTCTGTTATGATCTTCATTCTATGGATAAAAAAGACTGAGGTACAGAGAGGTTAAGTCGGAACTGATATTTGAAATAAGGTCAGCCTGAATCTTTTTCCATATGTAACACTGCCTCGGGGTAAAAAAAACAATTAATGTTCATCTTCATGAGGAGAAGCAGGTGCTAGTTCTAGGATCTGGAACATACTTGGTGCATTTCATCTGTGAGAAAACTTGCAGGCACCCCCAGCACTCTACTTTATCTCCGCCCTTCTCCCCACAATGCTTCCCATTGCCCCCGGTACCCCCCTACATGCCCTCTCATGTGAACTTGTGCACAAGGGCTGAGTCCTGATCCTTCCTTGTAATAGGTCATTACCACAGTTGTCATGAAAGCTGATAAGTTTTCACTGACTCCTAATAAAAGTTTCATTATTATCCTCATTGTGCAATCTCCAGATTTTGACAAACAGAAAAAAGGAACCAAAAGTGGCCTAATTAATCTGTTCACTGGACAAGGGCTGTAATGGAAACAGACAGTGGTACTAAATTACTGTAACACTCCTATGACAAGACAATGACAGGAACAGAAGCGGCTATAGAGCCATTTCATTCTCACTGAAGAAATGGTGGCAGGCACAGGTGTTTGGAAAGGACTGGTCTACTCTTAAAGATACACAATCCCCTTCTTCCCCACAGTGAATCTTGGGAAACGTGTGGAATCACCAACAGGTCCTACGTGAAAGATGTTTATATGTAAGAGTAGAGTTTTCGTATATTTGGGAAGAATGACAGGATTTGGTTTCTTGCTTAATTTTGCTCTTTTTTATTACTAACAATACATTTAACATTAATTTTTTAATCATTTTTATATGTTCAATTACAGTTGTCCCAATTTTTCCCCAGTTGCTCTCCCCTGCCCCGCCCACCCCCCAACTCCCACAGTCAATCCCCACCCATTGTCCATGTCCATGGGTCCTTTATACATGTTCCTTGACTTGGACCTTCCCCTTCTCTCCCCCACTATCCCCCTCCCCCTCCTCTGGTTACTATCATCTTGTTCTTTATTTCCATGTCTCCAGTTGTATTTCGTTCCTTGTTTGTTTTGTTGATTAGGTTCCCCTTATCAGCGAATTTGCTTCCACAGGTTAACAGGAACCAGGCCTCCTCTCTCTAAGAATAAGAACACATCACTTTCTTTCAAATCGAGACCACATCCCCGGTTACTCTCTCACTCTAAGTCTGTTAGCGAAATGGATTTGTCTCAGAGGGACAGCATTTTAATAATGATTGCATTAATTACTATAGCATGGGCAGGCATTGTTCCAAGAGTGAATACGGACACAAATTTTAAGTTTTCAAATGTTGACACAAAGAATGCTCTTGCCTTCCATTTAATTAAGCTTCTAAATAAACACTGAAAATATTCTGACCAGCAACCAGAGCATCTCGGCATTCTGCTCCGTTGGTGTATTTTCACAGTTGCCCTTCCTCCTTCAGCTCGATTCAGACAGGATTTCTAGGGGTCTGTTTTTTTCTCTTTTAATGTTTGTTTTCTAACTATATTGTCTTCCTCAGTAGCCTGTTATTTGCTGAGCTGTTGAACCTATTTTGTCTTAAATTAACTCCAACCATCTGAGAAAAAAGATAGCATGTTCTAAAATGCAAAAAGCCACAGCGAAAAGTAATGCAGTGGTGGGCAGATGACTGAGTAGGCCAACAATAACAAAGAACAGAAAAACCAATTTGAATAAAATAAGAGAAAGCAACAGCTAACACCTGAGCCTCTTACTGAACACCAGACTCGGGGCATCAGTTCCCTAGTGGCTGTTTAACCTTGTTCTGTCAGTTTCCTCTTTCTCTTCCGGCACATTCTGATGTCCTGCTAAAGTTTACAGCAACTGTACCATGTCAGCAATATCCTCATTTCACACATGAGAAATCCGAAGCTTAGGAAAGTAGTTTTCCCCAGGCTGTACATCCAGTGAGGGGAATGATGTAGGATTTGAACCCAGGTATAGATGACCCTAAAGATGCAGTCCAATTTAACTCTACCTCACTGCTACCCAAAATAAAATGGAAAATCTAATATTTCTTTAAACAATGGAAAACATTCAACTCAGAAGATCAAGACTTTTTGTGGAAAAGGTAACTTCATTTCTGTCCAACTACTAAACTGGCAAAATTGAAAGCCCCAGATGAAAAACTAAATCTGGCATATCTTGTTCCTTCTTTTCCTGGTGATGGATAGAGATACAGAAATAGACACAGATACAGATAGAGGTTTAGAAATAGTATAGTGTTGGGAACCACCCTGCCTGGTTTCTGAAGCTGTAACCCCACCATGGCTAAGGCTGAATGAGTGACCTTAGGACCATAAGCCACTAAGGAGACAAAGTTTATCTCCCTGGCAGGTATGCTACCTCTGCCCCTTTTACTTCACCCTGCCTGGCCCCCAGTGCATGATCGGTTAGCCAATGACAGGTAAGATTCCTCAAGGGAGAGATGACCTAAGACAGGCATGATCATGGGGGGCTCTCAGGGAAGGACTTGAGGGGCTATAGAAAAAGGGGGTGAAGGACCCTCACCCCTCAGCCCTCATTCGGTCTGCAAGAAGTCTCCTAATCTCTTGGCTGCCTTACTTCCCCTGCCTGACTTAAGCCCGAAACAATGACAGAGGGCAGTGCAGCCCTGTGCTAGAAAGGGCGGGTTCTCCAGGGTGATCAGGCCTAAGAAAGAATACATAAAATCCTGTGAAACCTGCTTTGCTAAGAATGCTATCAATGTTCTGATAGGGGTCTGAGCAGGAAATGAGTTTGTTTCCCAAAGTTTTATAGCCCTTTAGTTAATTGACCCTGACTCAAAATAAGCCCTCTTAGATCTTTGTATGTTATCTATTGTTTGATTCTTACTGCCTGACAACAATTAATGAGCTTTACCTGCATTCCTATGCAAATTGAGCCAAATAAAAGCCCATTAAGGAAAAAGCTCTTGGTCCTTCTCCTTTGAGAGATCGTCCACCTTTCCTCCCCAAGCAGATCATGTCTTGGTAGACTTATTCCCATCTGCGGTGGCTGGGCAGCAGGGGTGGGGGGAGCTCCAGGCAGAGCCCCCCCATAGTATAGGTATAGCCATATGAGAGGGAACCCAAAAATAACTGGAATTATCTTCTGGAGGGTAGGCCACTTCTAGCACAGGCTTCCCCCACTAGGTGAGTGTTCTAGGAACTGATCTGGATCAGTGTATCAACAGGCACTGTTGTGAGAGGCTGCATTTGGCTTTAGTGAATTTTTTTGAAGACTCTTTCAACACATTTGCCCATTTCGAGATGCGTGATTTACAAGCACACCTGCCCACACTGTGCTGCGTGTTCAGCGGTTTTTGACCCAAAACATCAAGATCCCCATGCCCCACCCTCCCTATTCACCCAATATCACCCGAGCAACTTTCTTTTGCTTCCCCAGGTAAAAAAAAGTCCTCAAAGGGAATCATTTTGCCAACGTGGAAGAGATGAAACCAAGACAGCAGAAGCATTAAAAGGCATCAAAATCAATAAGTTCAAAAATTGTTTTGATCAGTGGAAAAAATGTCTAGATAGGTGTATCACATCAGATGGAAAGTACTTTGTAGGTGACTGAAGTTTAACATGTAAGAATAAACAATTTTTCATAAATACATTACAGTTTGCAGGGGAATCTTCTCAGTACATATAGTTTTTAGAGGGTGTATAGGAGATACAGATACAGATACAGAACCATACAAAGTCATAAAGATATTGAATTTCAGCTCTTTTGGCATTCTTCCTTTTTGAACAGAATTTGTTTTTGATATAATGGATAAAAGCAGACATGGCATAATATTTATCAATAGTTTGGAAAAGAATAATGGGGAAAGCACAGGCCCCTTTTGACGAAGTGGAGTGCGGACATGATCTCCTGCCCCTCCGACTCTGGGCGATCAGTGCGCGCGGACTTCTGCCTGACCGACGCTAGGCAGCACCGTTACTGCTTTGCTGTTCAGATATAAGAACGGCTGTAACTGTTGAATTGCTTTGCAGAGTCAGTCCCTGGGACCCCAGTAGTATTAAATCAGACCAAATTCTGCCTCCAGTATCTTGCTTTTTGACTTTGCACATCACAATGTCTTGAAATTGTTTTACTGTTCAGCTGTCATTGTGACTTTTTCTTTTGTATAAGTGAAGGTCAAACGTATCTGAAATAGACAAGATTATAATAGTGTGTAGCCTCCAACTGTCTATATTCTGTGATGAGCCTTCTAGCTATTTTGACTTCTATCTGCAATCTAATGTAAGGAATAGGGAGTTTTCAGACTGCAAATGAGGCAATACATATTTAGACCTTCATCTATATTTTTTTTAAGTCTAAGTTCTCTTTCTGTAGTCCACCCATGGTATGTGCATAATTGTCAAGCCAACAACAAATTCCCAGGTGGCTTCTCACAGAGATGACATTTTGGAGTGAAATATAAGAAGTAATCACAGGGGGTTGTTGTGTGTTTTTAGTAATAAGAAGACAAAACATTGTGATAGTCCTCAGACCTCAGGTTTCTTTCTTCTGGCCAAAAGCCAGGACGGTCTAGAATGATCATCTTTTCATTTCCCTCTTCTCTTCTTCTCTCTGCGCACCTCCTGCCCTTCCAGCCGCAGACCTTCCGAACCAGCTACAGAAACAGCTCTAACTGCACTGCAGGCTGCATCCTTGGAGACCTGACATCACGTAGGATGGGAACAGAAAGCAAATAAGGTCCGTTAACCAAGATGCCATATTTTTCAATCCAAATCTGAATAACTACAAAGAGGTACTGAGAACCTCCTGCAGCTAGATGAACTGTTCCATCAGAAGTAAAATGATCATGCTCACTGAAGATCTCACTAATCTGGGTAAGACACAGAACGAGGGCAGAGAAGAGAACTCCCAGGATCACGATGATGCAAGAAAAGCATCTGAGGGCAAGGGGGACAGGAATGTCCGCTATCTACACCTGTCTGAGGATTTCATCAAAACCTTGCAGCTCAACGCTCAATCACATTAGTGGTTATGTAGTAATTAAGGAGGTGTCCCTGTCTGTGCCTGTTAACTTTACATAATTAACTTTAAATACTGTGGTATCATTAAGATTATTTTGACAGTGAAAATCCTCCCTAGGGTTAGGTCCATCATAACCTTAATCTCTTCCCCACAAGGCTGCCTCAGGCCCTGCTAAATCAAATCCTCCTGCCAATATTTTTTTTTAAATGTCAAAGGGATGTAATATACAGCATAGGGAAAATAGTCAATATTATTGTACTAACTTTGTATGGTGACAGATGGTTACTAGATTTATTGTGGCGATCACATCATAAGAAATATAAATGTCAAATCACTATGCTGTATACCTGAAACTAATAATATTGCATGTCAACTATACTTTAATAAAAATTACATCAAAATAAATGTTAAAAAATGAAATGGGACTGTTATAGAGACCTGCTTCATTCAATTAAAAATGAAGTATGCTATATTGGCTTTGAGTAACAGCTTATGAAATTTTAATTAAAAAATAAACATATCTAAAAAAGTAAATCCTAATTATCTAAAATAATAATAATAAAATTCAAATTACCCACAACCACCAAAACCTTTATAATTAGTAGCACTACCTCTCTTTGCCAACCCCTTCCCTGAGACACTAAAGGAATAGGACAAAGTAAACAAAAACAAGAAAATCTGGTAAGCCTCGATCAAATTAATTTTTAATTTCTATTATTTCTTAAAATACATTTTATTGATTATGCTATTAAAGTTTCCCTAATTCTTTCTCCTTTGCCCCCCTCTACCCTGCACCACCCACTCCCTCAGGCAATTCCCCCACCATTGTTCACATACACAGGTTCATGTGTTTAAATTCTTTGCCTACCCTATTTCCTACACTGTACTTGACATCCCCATGGTTATTCTGTAACTACCTATTTGTACTTCTTAATCCCCTCACCTCTTTACTCATTCCCCAAACCCCCTTCCATCTGGCAACCATTAATACCCTCTCTGTATCCATGATTCTGTCTCTTTTCTTCCTGTTTGTTTAGTTTGTTTTTTAGATTCAATTGTTAATAGACATGTATTTATTGTCATCTATTGTTCATAGTTTTGATCTTCTTCTTTTTCTTTAAATGAATCCCTTTTAACATTTCATATAATAATAGTTTGGTGATCATGAACTCCTTTAGTTTTTTCTTGTCTAGGAAGCTCTTATCTGCCCTTTGATTCTAAATGATAGCTTTGCTGGGTAGAGCAATTTTGGCTGTAGATCCATGCTTTTCATTACTGAATGTTTCTTGCCAATCCCTTCTAGCCTGCAAATTTTCTTCTGAGAAATCAGCTGATGGTCTTATGAGAAGACCATCTTATGGTCTTAAGTTAGTTACTTACCCCTGTGAGTAACTAACTGCTTTTCTCTTGCTACTTTTAATATTGTTTCTTTACCTTTAACCTTTGGCATTTTAATTATGATGTGTTTTAGAGTGGGCCTCTGTGCATCCATCTCATTTGGGATTCCCTGTGCTTCCTGGACTTACATGTCTATTTCCTTCACCAAATTAGGGAACTTTTCTTTCATTATTTTTTCAAATAGATTTCCAATTTCTTGCTCTTTCTTGTCTCCTTCTGGCACCCCTATGATGCAAATGTTGGAATGCTTGAACTTGTCCCAGAGGCTGTGTACACTATCCTTATTTGGGGGGGTTCTTTTTTCTTCTGATTGTTAAGTTTTTTTCTTCCTTATGTTTCAAATCATTGATTTGATTCTCAGCTTCATCCACTCTACTGTTTTGCTATAAATTGTTCTTTATTTCAATTACCGAACCCTTCATTACTGACTGGATGTTTTTATGCTGTTGAGGCCCTCACTAAGCTTTTTGAGCATCCTTATAACCAGTGCATTGAACTCTGCATCACACAGATTGCTTATTTCAATTTCATTTAGCTCTTTTTCTGGAGTTTTGTTCTGTTCTTTCATATGGGCCCTATTTCTTTGTCTCATCATTTTGGCAGCCTCCCTGTGTTTGTTTCTATGTATTAGGTATGGCTGCTTTGATTCCATGTCTAATGTAGTGTAGCCTAATGTAGTAGGGGTCCTGAGGGTCCGGTGGCACAACCTCCCCTATCACCCGAGCTGGGTACTTGAGGTGTGCCCTCCATGTATGCTGAGTACACCCTTCTCTTGTAGTTGAGTCTTGATTGCTGTTGGCAGGTCAATGAAGAGATTTACCCAGGCCAGTGAGCTACAAGGATTGGCTGTGACCACTGACCACCAACCTCCTTCTGTGTTTGATCAGCTGTGCAGGAACAGAGTGGTGGTGCTCCGACATGGGCTGTAGCTTTCCACTGGATGCGCTGGTCCTGGGGTTTCTTGGGTGGTGCAGGCCAAGGTCATCCCCCACCTGTGTTTTGCCTGGGACCACAGGCTATAGGCTATAATATAATCTGAGATGGTTGCCACTTGTGCTGGGCTTGGAGATCCCCAGGTGAAGCCAAGCTATGAACCTAGGCTGGCTACTACTAGTGCTGGGCCTGGAACCACTTAGCAAGAGGTACAGGTGCTAGGAGCTCACTGAGGCCAGCTGTTTCTTATTTGAAAGGATTTGGGAAATATGAAGCTCGAGCCAAGAGAAGCCATTCATATGGAAAAGCCACTGTTAACAGCTTGGGCAAAAAAACTCTGTTAACAGCTTGGTTGGGCCTATAAGTTGGGTGAGATGGAGTCTCAGTGGATCTCCAGGCAGGGCAAAGAGCATAGCCAGGTTGATGAAGTCTCAGGTATGCCCCCCTGACCCCTGCCCTGCCTCTGGCTCTGTGGCTCTGTGGGAGGAGGTTTCAGAAAAGAGACAGTGGCCTCTGCCCACCTTTCTATCTGAGAGAAAGCTATCCTCTTGCCTTGATGCCAGACACTTGAGTTCCTCCCTGAATGCCAGTGGTATCTTTCAAGCTGCTATCCCAGTGCTAGATCTCACAGGGAATGAGTCTAAGTAAGTCTGTGTGTGGGATTTTTAAGAGGAATGGCTTGCAACTCCAGAAATTTCTTCTATATACTTTGTCACCACTGAGTTTTGCAGCCAGAAGTTATGGGGACTTATCTTCCTGGCATGGAACCCTGGGCTGGGACTCCTCACTCCCAATATATCACTCCTAAATTTTTATCCACCATACATGGATATGGGTCAGCATCTCTGCTCCTCCTACCAGTCTGGATGGATGTGATTTATTTAATTCTGTAGGTGTCAGACTTCCATTCAACTTGATTTCTGATGGTTCTGAGTGCTGGTTGTTCTATATTTTAGCTATGTTTCCCTATGTTGCCATCTTGACCAGAAGTCCCTCCCTTAATTTATATTCTTAAGAAAGGTTACAATAGTGTGACTAGAAAGACATGTTTTATATTTTACAAAATATGTATGGTTTTACAACATCGTGCTTTCCAAAGTGGGCAGGCAAGGCCACCAATATCTCCAAGAGCCGACTGTTCTATTTTGAGTGTGTCACTGTATTCCCAGGAGCTAGACCAAGGTCTGGCATTCAGAAGATGCTCAATTAATATTTGTCACATATATTTTTTAAAAAATAGCTAACTTTATCTCTGTGACCTCAATTGTCTTAACTGAAAAACATTGAGCAGCTAAAGGTTTTGTAACATTTCATTTAGCTGCTAACCTTTTTGACTTTTAAAAAAAACCTTATGCTGTATCAATGTAGAAAACAGAAAAAGTGGAGGGTAAAAGCAAGAAGATAACCGAGAACCAAGCTCCTCGGCCATCCCTTGTCTCATGGCACCTTCCCAGAAAAGCAGCACATGAGGGACAATGAATGATCCCAAAGATTCCTCTTCCCTGCTCTCACACTGAATGATTCTTTGACATCCACCACTACACAGAATTTTATCCTGGTGCCTCAGAGAAACATACCCTTGCCTGATACAGGAAATACAGACTTGAATCTGGAGCATGGGAATAAAAATATATTCACTCTGAGATGCCACTCATTCCCTCCCAGCTGACATTGTGGGTGAATCAAGAAAAAGCCACAGCTTTTTGATAAGCCTCAGCATTCCCAAAAAGTAATCAACTGGGCTCCTGGGTATGTAATTGTTCAAAAGTGATTTACAGCCTGAGATATTGATAATGGTTGCAATCAAGCTTTCATTTCAGACAAAGTTTCAGCATACACCCAAGGCTAATGTCAAAGAATATAATTCCCTTATTAAGAAAAGGTCAAAGCAAGGAACTTGTGGCTAAGATATGCATGTAGTATGGCTGAGGGTGAGGATGAAGGAGGTGGCAAAAAGAAACACAAAATTTACAGTAGGGGAAAGATAAGCCCGTCTTTAGTTTATAGACTGGGATCTGCTCTTTTCTAGAAAAGAACTCTGGCATGAGACTCTAAGGATCAACAAGATTCATATTGTTTGTATCTCAATGTTATTCTTAATAATAGCTTACACTTGCTGACCCCATTTAATTGTCATGCACAGTCTTGAGTGCCTAACTCCATTGTCATATTTAATCTGTTCAACAACCCTGTAAACTTGACACACTTTTTTCCTCAATTTTTATAATGAGAAAAATAAAGCTCAGACTCATTAAGAAACAAGCTCAAGGTCAAAAAGCTAATAAATAAAGTGTACTTGGAATAAGTAATAGAGGCCATAATTACTCTACTGCTCAAATTGATTGCTGATATGTGGTTTATAATATTAAAATACTTACAAATATATATTTAATTTCTATCCCTCTCTACCAGAAACCATAATGTAAACTTTAATCAGCATTTCCCTAATATTTGAAACGCAATTATAAAACTGTATTAAAATTCATCTTACATGACTTCTTTAAAAGAGCTTAATTGTTCAGCACAGTTGTTAACTCATTAAGCAAGTACACTGTGTGATATCATAAACATAGCTGATCTGAGTTTACTATTTGCTTATCTAAAACATTTTCCCAGAGCTGAATTAAAGAAATTACCTAATTACCATATGGGACTCAGACATAATTCCTGGATTGATCTGTCATCTTGGTGAGAATATGATCTCACTACACTGGTTGAATCAGTCACCAAATACCACAAATGAAGTAAAATTATCTTCATCAAATACAACCTTCTATTTAAACTCTCAAGACATTTCAAACATACTGTATAATGAGAGAATTAATAAGATATGTGGTCAAAGAAATAACCTTTTAGCTAAATGATAGAACCCCATAACCAAATTCTGGAAGGCATCTTCATTTATAGCTTATGCTAAACTTTACAGAAAGGATTTCATGTTGCTTTCTCTTTGTCAGTTATTATAAATGACTGAACTTTCTTTCAGGATCCTGTTGGTCTTCCAAAAAAAAAAAAAAGCTATACTTAACAGATTCCTAGTTCTTCCCAGGCATCCAAGAAAAAAAAAAAAAATCAGTCATTTTCATCTTTACTCCACCCTTTCTACCCACTTGACATATCTGCTTGATTTCATCTTTCAAATCTTTTCATCTCCACCCTCCAATGCCATTTCCATACTCCAAGCCTTTATTGCTTTCTCACTTGCTATAATTTGGTCATTTCTAACTGGTCTTCCTCTGATCTTGCCGCATCTGGCCAATTCATATTTTATACTATAGACTCATGTAAGGTCATAGTGTTTCCCTGAATTTCAAATTACTTAAGCTTGCATTCAAAGTCATCTCATGCATGCCCCCTTTATACCAAACTTACTTCCCACTAAATCCCTCACACCATGCAATAGAATGCAAGTCATTTATATGGTGGAGATTAGGGGCTATTTTGATTCCACAGAATTGGCAATGTCTAGCAGAGGGCAGGTACTTTGTAGGTGCTCAGTAAATATTTGTTGAACACAGAATGAATGTGGCCTACTCTCACCTTATACTAAACAAGCCATTGAACAATTACATTCAAGTTTGTAAGCTCTGGACTCTGGTTATACTGATTAAAAATACCAGCAATCTTTCAAAATTCTCTTCAAACAATGCCTCCTCTAGTAAGTATGGTTCACACCCTTAGTCGAAATTAGTATCTCATTTGTCCCCACAGGACCTTATCTCTTTATTACTGCACTTTTTAAATGCAGTAAAATATAAAAACTGAAAAGTTTCCATTTTAAGTGTACAGTGCAGTGGGACTAAGGATGTCCACACTATTGTACAACCATCACAATCCTCATCTCCAGGACTTTCTCATCATCCCAAACCAAAATCTGCACCCTTAAACAATAACTTGACATTTCCCATTTCCCCAGCTCCTGGAAAATACCTGTCTACTTTCTGTCTCTATAAGTTTTACTGCTCTAGATACCTCCTGTCAGTGGAATCATATTTGTAATAGCTGTCCTTTGTGACGGGCTTATTTCACTTAGCATAATGTCTTCACGGTTCACCCGTGTTATAGCATGTGTCAAAATTTCATTACTTTTTAAGGCTCAATAACATCCATATATATGTGTACGTGTGTGTGTGTGTGTGTGTGTGTGTGTGTGTGTGTGTGTGTACAGCAAATACATATATTTGTTAGCTGGAAAGAGTAGAGAGTTCGAGAACACAGCAAATCATGACGGCTGGATGACTTTTACCATAGAGCCTTAGAAGAGAAAAAGTTAGTCTCATTGAGATTGTAAATGTGGTTCTGAGTTGGGAACAGAAAAGGAATCTGAGATGTATTTAGGAGTCTCTGATAATGTAAAATCAATTCATCTTACTATATTGTGCTGGGCCGAGGTATGAAGTATTTGTGGGCAGGGCTGAGGCTGTATCACCCAGTGCATTGAGGCAAGAGCTGAGAAACCCCCCCTGGATGCACACGTCAAACTAAGTAGTGAATAAAAGTTACTCAGAACTTTTGCAATATCAAGAATTCTGCTTACTCTGCACCTATACATCCCCAGAAGTTATGAGTCAATACATTCAAACTCCCGGTGTCTGACTCTGATGCCTGTTTTTACTTCATCATACAAACTTAAGACTCATTATTTCCTAAAAATGTATCCTTCCCTTCAAGGTACTTTATTCTCAAGATACTTCTAACATGGACAGAATCAACTGTGTCATTGAACTTTGCAAAACTATTTCAGCATTTTCTAAAGAAGGTATTTGCCTTTTTCTCTCTCTGCCTACTTTAAGGAAGATAGACCTGGATAAAAGAATTCATTTTATAGCACTCTGCTATTGTGGTGTTAATAAATACTAAATAAATACACTTAACACTACAGCTGGGCAACAGCTACTACTATGGACCACAGATCTTCGCTATGAAAAGATCTCATCATGTTTGTTCAATGCTTAGATGACACTGCTGGATTTTGTTAGTTTTTTTAGTTGTGAAATGAATAATCACAGAAAAGAATTAAGTGGTAACATATTCTCAGGAACACTACCTATTGCTCAGTCTTGTTTCTTGATAGACTCAATAACACATTTGTAATTTCTATCATTTCCTTTTTATTCATTTTCAAGGTCATATTGTCCTTCAAATGTTTGCTTGAGATCAGCAAAACGTGTGTGTGTGTGTGTATGTGTGTCCATGCCCATCTGGAGAATAAGTAGGGATTAGTTGATTTATTTCCAAATATAATCTAACAAAACTGCTGCTTGTGACCCTAAGGGCACACTTAAAATGAATTTCAGTAAATAGCATATGTCCCAATCTGTTAGTGAATGACAGTAGCCCTTGCATTCACCGGCAGACTATCAACATCAAAACTCAGGAAAACAAAATCCTAACACGCAATAAAACTACTTCAACATTCTTCATGCTTTACAAATTCCCTAAGTTTCTCCTTCCCTCAATCTATTTCTTTATCTCCAGTATTTTTTAAACCCTGACATTTAAAAGATAACTTTGCACAAGAACCTCACTCATTTTCCTACAAAATGACTCTTTCTTGTCATGAAAATTGCCAAGGGAGAATTTACAGAGTAATTTTCCACACATGCGTACACATACACACCACAAAAGGTTGTCATTTTCTAAAGGGAAACGGCATTTTCACTGTGCCTAATCAGTCCTTAGAGCTCTCAAAACAACTCCAGGATGGCCAAGCTCTCTATTTTGCCTTTCACATCAACAAAATAATCTTTAGCTATAATTTCAATTATGAAAGTGTGGATGGCTGATAAAAGAGTTAGAAAGAAGGTAGCACGATTTTCCAAATCCAGGTGGAAGATGTGGCTGTGTCCTTAGAAAGCTCCACTGAGATGCTGTCCTAGAACCTGCAGAATGCTAAACTGGGAGTTTGACAGAAACTACCTCTCAACAGCTCCCTGCACCTACTTCAACAGAGAAGCGCTCGTACTTTCAGTAATAAAGAGGACAGCACAGAGTGTGGATGCCTCTGTGAGGGGTCCTACAGAGCTCGGGTTGAGCCCTTCCTTCCTTTGGATTCTAGCTTCAGAGGGGAGTAAGGCAGTTCCCTGGTGTTAGGAAAACTGTTTCATGGCACTAAAGTCTACAGGAGAGCAAAGCAGGAGAGGTGGAGACTGCGACAACAGAGGAAGAAGTTCACTGATCTGCCACGTGCTCTGCCCGTGACCGGAGCAGCCAACAGAGCAGTGAGTGCTTTCAGCAGCCTCCCCTTCAATCTCCAAAGCCAGGACTAACAGAGTGTATGGCTGTGAATCTCCTTTGGTTTGTTCTGTCTGTCCCCACACTTCAACCACTCTTTCGGATTGGCAACCATAGACCAAGAATGCTCACTCAAGGTTGAAAATGGAAAAAGAAGACAAGGAACATGCCTTAGCCCGTCTGTAGGCAGTGCTGCTAATGCTCCGGTTATGGGCTTGATTCTCAAACTAGGCCAAAGAAGAACAATATCTTAACATATAGGGAAATTGGTATTATACACCACAGGATCTGGCAGAGTAAGAGTTAGGGAGAGAGAGAGAAAATATTAAAGAGAATTGATCATTGGAAAATTTCCTCCCGATGAAAATAGCCATCTGTTAATCCTGTGGGTGGTGAGTGATCTCCTCTACTCACATTTGCTCTGGGTCGGAGACTAACAACCAACATTACCAAAGGGGAAGAAATCACACCCACATAATGTCAAAGGAAAAAACATCTGATTGTTCACAATTAATGAATTTTGTCTAAACACTTAAAAGCAACCTTGACATCACCAAAGTGAAATAGTCACTCTGTTTCATCTTTGAAAGCCTTTTTTTTTTTCAGCTTTCCTAATCTATGAGGATTTTTGTCTAAAAAAAATTCAGTTCAAATAGACCCATGAATCAAGAAAGTCTGAACTTGTGAGAGCAACCACTTCCTGCTTAGGACAGGTTACCCAGACTTCCAGGCTCCTATTCCTCTAATTGTGAAATATCCATGGCAACAATGACATACAGTTGATGACCTCATGTGAGCATGGTCTGATCAAAAAGGAGATTGAAAATGACTTACCCTGAGGCTCCGCCTGGACTGAGGTCCAGCAGAGCTTTTGCTGGTCCCAGCTCAGCCATTATCTGGCAAGATATTCCTCAGTCTAAACCTCCAAATAATCATCATTTTTAAAATAGGTCATATTAATCTAGTTGATTTTCAAGTTCTGTTCATCTATCCTAAAGGCCCATAGAACTCCTAAAGCAACATTATTATTGTTTGATAATTTCAACCAAATCATAAAATACCAACTTTAAAAAAAAACACTTTAAAATTCTGAGAAGACAAAGGATAATGCTAGATCGACACAAACTCTTCTATTCCAGGTGATTTGGAATGATTGGAATGATTCAAAAAATTCAATGTCCAGAACACTTCCACCTTTGCACTGTGTCAAATTTAAAAGGTTTTAATGCTTTCACATTGGATTCTCTGCTCCTGGGTCCCCTGGTGCAGTTACAAGCAGGGTATTGATTGAGGCTTTCTGAAAACAAAAGGGAAAGAAACAACTTTTATTCTCCCTCCCCATCTGCCACAAGTCACACTTTCCCACCTGACCCTGCCTGCCCTCCTCTGTGGTCCCAATACAGACAAGGCGTTTGTATCTAAGCAGATGACTCTTTTTCTTGGCCCTAAATTTATAAAAATTAAATGTTATTTGCAAAAGAAAAAGAAAAAACTACCCTGGCTAACTTGTTCTGATACCAGTCTGGAAGCATGCCTAACAAATGAAGGGACTCGGTGTAATTTACTGTAATGCCAGCAGCAAAAACCCAACTGTACATTATTCTTTTCCAACCTACTCTCCGAGGCTTAGATTGCTGTTTTGCTGTCTGCATCCTCAATGATGGTTCATACATCCCCCAGGTAGAAAAGTACTGATCGCGATCTTGATTTAGGAGCTGAGCTGAATTTATATCTATCAAATTATTTAGCAGTCACCAAAGTCAATGAAGGCAAAAAGGAAGGAGGGTAGTAAAGAATAAGTGGGGTTCAATTTGCTATAAGTGGTAATTAATTTCCACAAACAACTTGCTCATTTCAGTTATGATATAACCTGCTTTGGACTTAATAAAGTGTCCTAGTACTTATGATGGGGTCTTTTTAAAAATTATTGTGTTTTGCCGTTTAAATAAGAGCAGTTCTATGCTTTTTACAGTGATTTGGAAGGAAAGGTTTTTGACAAGCCAAAATGACACCTTGAGCCAAATGGAGAGGGTAATAAATGTATCAAGTATGTTTGCAAATTACCCAGTGTAGCAACCTGAGACTTTAGATAGAATCTAGTGCTTAATCCTTCAATTCACATATGATTTACCTGACTTATTAAGGCCTCATCTCTGGGAAAAACAGCTAAGTTCGGGGTTAAAAAGTCTCTCGAGGGAAAAGACCTCAGTTGAAAACTGAAGAACAGATTAAAATTAGTCAGAGAAGGAGAGGGTCTATTGTACTGTACTCTTGTGCAGACACACAGAGACACTAAGTAGCACTGGTTTCTTATAAATGAAGACAGAGGACATTGTTCTCAAACCTGTGGGTGAGAAAAGCTCTGGGGAAGAGAAAACATGTTTTCACCAGAATTCTTTCAAATGGCTGCCAAGTGCTGAGCAATGGATCAAATCTTACAGTAAAATTTAATATGGATAAATGTGCAACCCTCCATGTGCATTCAAAATATTCTCTCTTAATTCTAACCACTCTATATAGGATGAAGTAAACAAAGATCACCGGTAACAGGGGCTGGTAAACGCTTCTGCAGCCTTGGATACTGACACTTCTGAGAATGATGAGTAAGCGCCCTGCTCCTTCACCTCTGCCCGAGCCAGGTCGCTTGTGGAATGATGTGTTCTCTTCAGTTCCTTCTGAGACAACTGAATGGGAGCAGAAGAAACTGGAGCACAATCCAAGAAAAGTGACTAGAATTGCTGTACACTTGAAACTTTAAATGAAATAACTCGGGGGCAGGGGCGCTCCAACCACACACACGCAGACTGCTGAGCCCAGCGCTTTGCTACCCTGTGCCGTCTTTGTTCTCAGGGGTGGCAAACAGGTTTCAACTGTCTGCTTAACCAGACTGGCCAATCGGTTGGAACTTCCTGCAGTGACGTGACAACGGTGCCGAGCCGATATGCGAGCTCCGCCAAGAAGTCAGTTAGCAGTGACTGCCCCAGCCACATGGACAGGAGTGGTGGTGCTTATTCTAAGTTTTAGCCATTCCTGTCTGATTAGCTACATCCATCTACCAACAGAAATTCAATTCTGGGCCCCGATGAGTGTGGCTTAGTTGGTTGGGTGTCATCCTCCAAAGCGAAATGTCACCGGTTCGATTCCTGGTCAGAGCACATGCCTAGGTTGTGGGTTTGGTCCTCGGTTGGGGCACAAATGAGAGGCAACTGATCAATGTTTTTCATCCTGTCTTCCTTCCTCCCTTCCCCTCTTTCTAACAATAAATAAATAAATATTTTTTTTAAAAAAATAAAGAAATTCAATTCTGGACCTTGTGCTTTACCGTCACCTCAGCCTCACAGTGGCCTCTCTATAAAACTCTGATAAATCCTTCTAGAAAGCAGCTCGGTCAATATAAGACTATAAAGCCACCTTAACTGGCACCAGTGAGGCTTCAGGGGAATAGTAAACTCCTTTGCTTTCTCTCAGTGTCCTTCTAATGAATTAGAAGAAGCATCTCTGAGCTAGTGCCACAGGTAAATTGTCTTTCTGCAGACAATAGGGGCTGCATTCTAATCAATCATCCTGGTCCCTATGAATATACCCAGAGAAACACAGCTTTAAAAGATAAAGAATGTAATTCCTTGAATAAGAGAGATAAGAGAAGGTCATACCTTTGGTAGTACCTGTGGTGAATGATCCCCCTTCTTTCAGGCTCTTTCTGCCAAATTTTTTGCTCATAGGCATTGCAAAGTTCAGATAGGCTCATCTTGATGAGGCGTTAGAAGAAAACATCACGAAATGCTACAGGGACAATGGGGTCCCTGGGGGAGTGGACATTTAAAGGACTTAATTTTTACTCTCCTTATCACAGATTAGGACTTTGGGGCATGGTGCAATAAGTCAGATAACCAGGTTTGAGTTCCAGTTTTGCTGGATAAGATCTTAGACAAATTATTTAATCCTAATAGAAACTGAAACACAGAGAGATTAGTACCATTCACAATATAGGGTTGTTTGGGGGATTAAAAGATGAATCTCTTTCAATTATTTTTGGTTAGTTTTAAAGTAATAGATAATCATTGCAAAAAAAATCAGGAAATAGAGAAAAAATAAAAGGAGTGAGGGAGAAATAAATCACTTCTAATCCTACAGCCTAGAAATAGCCACCATGACCATTTCAGTGTACAACATTTATTGGAAATAGAAGAGTCATATAATACACACACACACACACACACACAAGGGTGCAATAAGCAATACACCTTTCCTTTGTCCCAGAGCCCAGGAGTAATCAGAACAAAAGCGATTGAGTCACAACAATTATCAACAGTTTCTTATTTAGCCTTCCAAAATTTTACTATGCAGCTATAAGCATTATGCATAAATTCAAATATTTTATAAGTCATTTAAATGTATTTTAAAGCACTTTTAATGTTAGCAAATGCACCATGTAACAGTAAGGTGATACTTTTATTGATGGGCCCTACTTCTAAGACAGAGAGACTAGAGGATGTTATTGGGCCATGAAATCCCCAATTCAACTGCAGAAGCTCCTATAGTGGTATATGCCCACATAGATGTCCATTATTATTATTGGATGAGCCTCAGCCCCAAATCACAAGTTGGTCCTCTGTTTAGCTTAAAAAGTGACTACTTTTTAAACAATAACATAAACATCTACTTTTTATTCAGTTCCTAATTTAGCCAAGCACTATATTAAGCCCTCACAACAGCCTTTCAAGTTAGGTATGAATATCTCCCCTTATTATAGTTGAGTTTAGAGAAATAAACTAACTTTGCTCAAGGTTTTGAAGCAAATAAATGTTGTATATTCTAGCTAAGTCAAGCAGTCTTTTCCTTGGCTCTTTCCTCTAGAATCACACACTGGTTTGGCCTTCCTGGCTCTCAGCACTAAGATATTTGAAGGAGTATACAAACTAACCTAAATAAAAAATCAGAGAAGACCCAAAACAAATCTTAAGAGACCCATTCTCTATTCTGTCCTCCTGGAGAAATACTAAACCACCAACTACAGAAAACTTATGAAAGAGAAGAAAAGGCCACATTCATGTTTTAGATAAAATCCTTTTGTTCCTCCACTCAGGCTATTCTCTTGAACCTCAGATTCAATCATGTGTCCCTGAGAATGGTTTTTTATTCCTTAACTCACAACGTGCTCATCTTTGAATGACGGGAGCGAAGGGAGAAGTGACCTCTTCAACTCCCTGTAGAGGTTAATCAGGGTGGTCACTTACTATCGTTACCTCTTCAACCTTGATGCCATCACTATTGCTGCAACCCATTCAGTCCAAAGATAACTTGCCTTGAGAGTACAGTCACGTTTCTGGCTTTCAAAGAGAATCCATTAATCAATGGAGTTATAATCATCCACAAGGGGCTACGTAATTAGGAATAAAAAATTAAGTTCAATGCCGTTCCTTGGCACTGACCCTGACACTACTCCAAGAATCATAAAGTCTTAGAAATCAGAGACAAGACTGACCATTTAAGTCATTTGAGCATTTATCCAATCAAGAAAGTTATCTACACAAATTTGCCATCAATTCACGAAAAGCAGTTTCAAATGGCAAAATATCGAGCCAGTAAAGTTAGGCAGACTTGTCTTTTACATGGTCACTAGGCACTGAAGTCACCATAGCAGACAACAAAATTGCAGCAATATAGGCAAAGGTGTTCTTGAAAACCCCATAAATTGTCCATGAATTATAGAAAATGTTTTATATATGATCCTCCTATAAGTTATTTTCATCTAATTCTATGTCATTTAAAAATTCTTTGTTTAATTTTGAAAAAATGTCAACAATTGGTCAACATGTGGTTTTCATATCTTTGAATGATAAAAAGACACTTTTCCATAGAATTAACCCTTTCAAACCCATTTGCTTAATATGTGTGCACACTGAACTGAATGAAGTATAGGACCATTCATCTTGTTTAACTTGACATTGAATCAGTAAAGATTTTTATGTTGAATCATAAATTTTATTTGCAATGGTAGACTGAAGGGAAAAGATATTTTGGAGGTTTAGCCTAGAGACATTTATGAAATCATATTCTCTGATTCAGCATTCTAAAGTCAAACAACAGGAAAGTGACTATATTTTAAACAATAACATACTTTTTATTCAGTTCTTAATTTCAGCCAAACACTATGTTAAGGCCTCACAACAGCCTTTCAAGTTAGGTATGAATATGTCCCCTTATTATAGTTGAGTTTAGAGAAATAAACTAACTTTGCTCAAGGTTTTGAAGCAAATAAATTGTAGACCACAATTTGAGCCCAAAAGGCTCAATTGTATATTCTTCACCTGTCTAAAGAAAATCTATCCTTTGAAAATGGGATTTGAATTTCCTACATCTGATAAATAACTCTTCTGTTTTCAACAAAGGCATCACTAGTGACAGAGACTAAATCATCATATGATTTATCCTGGTACATGACCCATCTGTAAAGAAGTATTTCTCCTATTGTGCTGGCCCTCTCTGAACAGTTGAACTCATTCTGAAAACTCTAAATCTGGGGACTCTTCTTGCCCAATGTCATCATTTTTCAGCCTGGAAAGTACTCCTTGGTGAAGATCTAAGCAAAGGTTCTGAAAGGGTGGTCACCAGCCAAGCAGTATCAGCACACTTGGGGACTTACCAGAAAAGCAAAGTCTAGGGTTTTTTTTTTTTTTGCTGCAGAGCTGTCAAGTCAGAAGAAACTCTGGGGTGGGGCCCAGTGATGTGTGATTTGATGAGCCCTTTGTGTGATTCCATGCCATAGTCAAGTTTGAGAACCGCTGATCTGTTCTACAGGAGGAATTCCCCTAAGTCTTCCCGGAAGTCTCGCAGGCCCTGACACAGGCTTCTGTAAGATCCCTATCGAAAGCATTTATCAAGCTTCTGAATTCGAATGATAAGAAAGTGCCAAGTCTCAATTTATTTGACTATGTGTTCTTTTCTTTACACAGGACTTTAATTCCATGGAAAACAAAGGCTCCTGCCTCCTCCTAGGAGGGATGAAGAGTCATGGGTACCTAAACACACCCATACACACCCAAAAACCCCAATACACAAGCAAGAGGAAAACTCTGCCCAGGTTCAAGGCAGGCTTAAATGTCCCAGGACTCTCTGTGTAGGCTCAAGTGTTCGGAGGCAGTGCCTGAATCTAAGACAGTGAAACTGCTTCAGCGTGTATCAGTATAGAATGGAAGAAGCTTTGGACTCCATGCCATTGGCTTGTTGTATGATCTCAAGGAGGTAATTATCCTGCTTGATGTTATTTTCAGTAACGCCATCCATAAAATGGAAAAGTTAACATTTGTTGGGCATTTCCTACATTCTGAGCATTGTACTAAATGTTTTCCAAACATATCATATTTAATACATATGATGACTCTTTTATTTAGGTATTATTGCCCCTATTTTAAAAGTCTGAAGTTCAAAGAAGCCAAACCAATTGTCTGAGATCACATCACAATTTACTAATGGAGCAGGATTTAATTCTCACTTGTGATTCCCAAGCTTGTGCTTTTAACCACTGTGCTTCTCCTAAAACTTCGTCTAATTCCATCATCCTCACATCTGAGGACTCAAACATACTTTCCCACTCTACCTGGAATTTTGGTATTTTCAGTAAACAGGGATTGATTTGAATTGTACATATAGCTGAGTAAGCCACACTTTGAGAAGGAATTTCTGAAGAATTTTAAGAGATGGAAAAAAAGGTAGTCTTTTATATGGAAGTTTGGGTAAATTTAAATATATGTACTGCTTATTACATCCCTTATGAATTTAGGATCACTTTGCTAGCATAGACATAAAACATATAATGTGCTCATAAAAGTATACAAATTATAACTTATGATGCAATTTATAATAATACAACATATCAAATATGTTATTTTGTTCATAAAATGACCATGCTTGGGGTATCCAGAGATCACATGGCTTGACCACAGGACAAAGTAAGAATTTTGCTACTTAGCACCCCTCATCCCCAAGGCACTTCTACAATATATCAATTCTAGAAGTTAGAAACAGGATGTATTAAAGACACAAAAGACTCAGCATGCGGAGAGAGAATCTAGTCCAACACCCACTTTCTGTCTACTCAGAGATAAACAATAGGCCTTATGGTGGTGCTTCTCAGTGACATAGTTCTTGACACTTTTGTTAGAAATACAGTCAGCAGATAAAACAGTCTGTGCAATAGTAACAATTGTTATGATTACTTTTATTAATTGTCAACTGCCAGGCAGGATGCTGGGGGAATAGAGCCCTCGGTACATCTACTAGGATCAACATAGACAAACAGGTGACAATTGTTACGAGTGTGCAGCCTAATTACTTCTCCATCCAATATTTTTATTCGTTATGCAGCAACATGGTTTCTCACTCTGCTTCTGGCTTCTACAAGTAATAAGGGAACAAAAGATTTGAAAATCAATTACCCAGAAGACCTTCTATCAAATGGGACCCAATGTTGCTAGTCGCTTCAATTGGATTATTTGCTGGCTATCATCCTTGGTTAATCTAAAAAGCTGATGGAAGATGTGCAAGGCTGCATGTCAATCACATAACAAAGAAGGGAAAGAGCTGAAGTAGGAGACAGTATGGTGTAAGGCAGCTGTTCCCCCTCTGGCTGCATAGGAGACAGAGGGAGGAGGCACTGAGCATCGAAAAAGGGAGGAAAGGCAAAGAAAAAGAGGGAGAGAGAGAAGGGGAAAGAGTTAATAAATTGCTGGGCTACTGGCATACTTGGCTCCAGATTGGGTTGGTGGGTTAATAATTTTGATAAGAATGTAGGGTGGTTCTAATATAACACCAGGGTCCAGAGCCACTAGGAGAAAACAACAAAAGTAGAGCATTAGAAACCAAGGAGACTGGAAGACGTGAGCTCGGGCTCACTATTTATCAACAAGTTAACCTCTCTGAGTAATGTCCTATTGTATAGTGTATAAATAATGTATTTGCAATATGTATAAATAACTACAGTAACTACAGTAAAAAGTGAGAAGTGATAAGCACCATAAAAAATGAATTGAATCTTGAGAGACCTCAGTATGAGAAATTATACTTCTACCTTGGGGTAAAGGAGGACCTGAGGAAGGCTCTGGACATGTGTGATGATTTCAGCTATGAATAAGGCTGCAGTTTTCCACAGAAAAATACTATCTGGATATTCAACCAGTTGAAATGAAAATGAATTTCAAAAAAACACAAACAAAAATATAAAAATTCAATTTTCTTATTTTTTTGTCTCAAATACCTTATTTTTTTACCTGACACAATAATAGAAATGTGATAGTTTTAGGCGAGCTCAGTCTATTCTGGGTAAAAAGGGGTAGAGGGGTTATTACTATATTAAAATATTATCTATTATGCAGTACAGGTCGAGCATTGTAAAAGAGGAAAACACAAAAGTGCAGAGCTCCCGAAGCCCTGGTGTCTTCGGTGACTCTTCTGAAGACAGTTTCATCTTTCTTATTTAAACCCTTGTCTTTCGTGATTAAATAAATGATCGAACTGTTGGTAGCCATGACATATCTTCCCCCTGGGATGCAGTAAAATAGAGCTACGTGGATTGACTAAGAGGACAGAATAACTTTGTTCAGGGGCAGAAAAGACCACCACCTGCTTGAGCTGAGACCGAACAAATATTTGCTAATTTTCTGTTTGGTGATTTTCAGTTTTCCGTTTGAATTGCTGCAACCAAAATGGGAATTTTCACATTTGAATATGGCATAATTTAAGCAGGATACATTCAATAATGACTCCAACTATAGCCAACTATACAATTAGCCAAACATTTTTTGGCCCAAAAATAAATGTTTGAAACAATTGCTAATTGATCTGTTTGAATCTTCAATTTCTCCTTTCAGGAACCGAAGCCCTAACTGAAATAGATCAGGAGGAAATTGCAGGCTTGTCAGCCATACATTCTAGCATAAGAATGTCCACACTATCTTGCTTTAGAACCTGTGTCACAATGCCAAGGATGAGAAGTGAGGAGATGAGGTGTACCAAAGGAGTGGGCCAGAAACACTTGTCAGGAAAATAAAAGGGCCCAGCACCCATCCATGCCATGCCTCAACTCAAAACCATCTCCATCTAAGACATGTCTATTTGTCTACTCAAAACTGGAAAAGCAGGAGTTGAAACCCACAAGGGGTACCCCAAATCAATGGCCAAAGTCAGGACTTTTCAGTTATATCATGCCACTTCTGCACTGGCTACTTAAAAAACATTGGTTTTATTAAGGGTCGGAAGTGTGAACCCCGTGGGCTATGGTATTTCCCTCCCATGACCATGACAGCCATCAAAACCTAACTATGTTACCTGAAACTAATAGAATATTGTATTTCAACTATAACCAAAAAAAAATTTAAATATATATATACATTTAAAAAACCTTTCATCTTGGTAGGTACCAAATCTGAGTTTGATCAACCCAGCCTACAGAAACAGAAATCCAGAGTGTTGGACTACGGGAAAGGACTTAGTACTTTTGTGAAGTGTAATTATAATAATGATGACATATTCATGAGGGCCATTAAGAAAAAACAAAGAGCCAAGAACCCATTTCCCCACAGATAAAGCAAGAAACCCTAACTAAGAGAAAACGAGGAGAGCTTGGCAACAAAGTGCATCCTATCCATCCAGCTGGAAAAGAAAACTCCCATCACCTTGTTCATTGGACTTTCATTCTAACAATTCAGTAAGCAAACTAAGCTAACAACATAGTTTGCTATGGGGTTTTCTCCCAGGTCTTTATATATCAGATCCTAAAAAATATATATATCATAAAATAAATACATATAAATATGTTAAGAGTAGTTCCATTTTATCAAGTACCTTTTATATGTCAACAGTGTATTAATCACCTCTGTAGGCATTCCTAATTTTCTGTGAGTTCATATAACAACTTTATAAAGGAATATTTCGATCTTGACTCTACAAAGGATTTGAGCTTACTATAGTTTATTAGGAATAATAAATTAATCTACTGATTACTTGCCTTTTAGGTATTCCCTTAAATGCTTTACATGTGTATTTACTGTAGGCATGAATTTCACTTTGTAACAATAGGGTCAGAAATGCTCATGCTCCACTAGAGGAAAATCCAATTTCCACTAGGGGAAGAAAGGAAGGCTAGGGGAAGCTCCCTACCCACATATGAGAACCTGAGGTACAGACTCCATGAAGAAGGTCCCACAGTCGTCAACCCACAGCGGTCACTGCCAGCATGCTTATTTGCCCATACCTGCCAGGTTCCTTGAACATGGGCGATGCCTACTTTCAAACCTGGACACAAAAGTGATTGTCAAAGCAGCTGAGAAGCATGATGCCCTCTTCCTGGTTCCCCCACAGTGCTCCCTGGATGAACACAGCTACTGCCCTGGGCACTGCACGAATGTGGGCTATCTCTTCCCAGTAGCCCTCCCCACACAGCCTGCCTCTTTGTAGCCTTTTCCTGGTCTCAGAAAAAAACTTCCCAAACCAACTCTAGTCTGTGTTTCTGTCCACTGCTAACACTGACTCTTGATTTCTCCGCTCAGAGAAAACAGAGGTCCTCCTAACCTGTAAAGAGCCCACTCTGACTGTATGTTGCAGTTAATAAAGAACCACCCAAATATCTGTTTGAGGGCTGAACTGTCCTCTAGCATCAAAGTCTGAATAAAAGGCTTGAGAATGGACCTACCATAACCTTCTCCTAAAAGCATGAACCATTTCATGACATGCCAAACCAAAATAATCCTCAGCCTCCCCTACAAAGGGATTTTTTTAGATAAGGCCTAATGAATCAGTTAGTTTTCTGGAAGCCTCCTTCCTGCATTCAGAATATAAAAACTCTGCGTAATGCCTCTGAGAACCTCACCGTTTACCTCCACTACGTTCCTAGAAAGTAAACATGCCCACATATTGGCTACTTGGTATGGGTTAGCCCAAGAAACCATTTAGCTTTTTCTGTAAAATAAAAGATACAATTTTTCATTTTCACCAATAACTTTATTCATTTGGATGTTTTTAGTATGTCAGCTATCTCCTGCATGGTATAACATTGATTTTCTCAATTAATGTCTCAATTTGATCACTATCAACTTCAGTGGGTCTGCCCGACCACGGAGCATCGCCCAGCGAGAGATCTCCAGCAGAAAACGTCACAAACCAGCACACTTGATCAGTCACAGCACCTTCTCCACACACTGCACAAATGTCTGTGTGTGTGTGTGTGTGTTTCAGCTGCGTTTTTACCCTTCCTGAAATAGGAAAGAATATTATGCTGAAAATTTGCTTATTTTCTTCCATCTTCAATACCAAAATGGCTGCACCAATATTCACCAATTTTGATGCTTTTTAAATGCACACTGATATGACAGATATGCACACAGTGCAACTAATAAACTTGTTTCGAATCAAGTTAAAGACAGCTAACCACTAGAGCCATCGTTCAGAAGAAAAACCAAAAGAACTTTTGGCCAACCCAGTACTTGTTATCCGATCTAAAAAAGAAAAAAGGGTAAAACAGAACATAAGGGAAAGCATGTCAAGGGAAAAAAAAAAATCTCAGCCCAAGACATTCTAAGTAAAATTACTAAACCACTTTTTTCTTTAGCAAAGTCTAATCTTAAAATGCATTGTGAGTAGCTCCCTGAGGTGACAATGAAAACAGCAGCTCCCTGGCCGGTGCTCTCTCTCTTCCTTCCAACATTTGGGAATCGTTTCCAAAGATGTCACTCTGCTTCAGTGGATTTCAGCAGAAGCACTGGTCATCGTGTTATTACTTTGGATCACCCTAGGGAATGCACAACCTCACGCATGTAGATTACCTTACATGGTCATGGGCACGAGCAAAAAAGGAAGAAGGTTGGGGTCACAGGGTGAGACTGAGCTGTGACGGACAGTCGAGTCTGCCGGGAGAGGCCACAGGTTAGTAACAGGCCGGTAGGCTTGGTGGAGCAGATTCTGAGGTACAGTTTATTTTTCTTTATTTGGGAAAATGGTTCTGTTATTTCAGGATCATATAATAGATAATATTAAAAGTCATTTGGTAAGTTTGGAATAATCTCATGCAAATTTAACTGTGATAAATTAAGCAATTTATAAACATACTATGGGAATTATTTACAGGAATTTCTTGGAGATATTTTTATAGTACAAAAAAATCTACCTTTGATGTGGATAACCCTCCCTCTTTTATTACGCTGTATGTTTTGCTGTTTCACATATCAGAATTTCATGACAGAGTGCTCATGAAGGAAACAGGTTGTCTACAACCTGTAACCAGGGAGAGGCAGGCAGGAACCCAGGGAACAGGTCTGTGTGTCTGACAGCTTAGAACTCAGGGTGCCCATGAGTTTCCTGTACTAATATCACCCGCCAAGGGCATTTAGAAGGAACTTCTAAGTGATGCTTTTATTATCAGGACTTAACTGAGGAAGGAAGGAAGGAAGGAAGGAAGGAAGGAAGGAAGGAAGGAAGGAAGGAAGGAAGGAAGGAAAGATCCGTTGCCCCACTTTCTTGGTGCCCTCAAAGGAAAGGATACTGGTGCTTCTTGGCGCTTCTCTTTGAAAAGGTATTACTGATGAATGTACCTGTTATTTGAGTCAATACATATTTATATTTCCTCTCCCACAGGCAGGATACTCCACATTGAAATTAGGATTCTTCAGTGCACTGGACACACATAGAAGTTGTCACCACAGATGGGAAAAAGAAGGAAAACAAAAAACATACTTAGGGTAAGTTACAGATTTTTTTTCTTTAATATGCAGACTCTTTGAGTCAGTGGAAGCACAAAACTACATAAGACACAATGCAGGCCCTCAAAGCTTCGCAGGCCAGGGAGGGAGGCAGATAGGCATGCAGGTGATTACAGCACAGCACTGTGTTATATGAAGTGCTTAACTGCCTCATTGCCGCCCACAGCTTCAATTAACTAAGTCACCCAGCTAAGAACTCTTACTGATGTAGAATAGAAATGACAGTTTATGATCTACAATTTCTTGGTTGCTGACATCTCCCCAGCTCCTGTCCAGCCTAAAAAGCATTCCCTTTTCCCTAATAATGTCTCATTATTCGTATATGAACAGAAAAGGTTTTCTGAGAGCAGCCAGGTGATCAGGAGTGTGTGATATTGTGTGTGTGTGTAGAGTCATTATTATGTCATCCCAAAGAAAGGAAATGATAGACCATTTCTTCTAAGATGGAGACAGTGTACAGCTTCAAGATGGTTTATTAGCTTCCAGCGTATGATACGCAAGAGCTATTTGTGTACATAACTCACTCATCAGGCTGGAGCCAGCCCCATAAACCTCAGCAGCACTTTCCCCACCTTTTGGACTAAATAGAAGTCGCTGCACATTACAGCCCCGTCATAGATGATGTTAATAAATGTGCCACACTGACTGTCTGCTCTTCAGAGTAACTCTGCTCACCTGGACACATTATCTGAGATTTATATGGCCGCATAAAGGCTGAGGGGAGTGCAGGGAAACCGCTTTGCAGACAGGATTGGACTGGCTGTCTGTCTTACGTTTCTGACACAGCAGGGGGAGAGCTGTTCAGAGGCGCTGGTGAACACGACAGAGGGCAGGAACAACAGGGAAGAATGACTTGGAGGAATCTCTGCGGTTTTGCTGTTGTGGATGATTTTAGTTTAGGCTCTGCTTATAAAAAACCCCTCCTTGCCTCACTAAAGAAAGGAAAAAATACATCTCTGGTGAAAATTAACATATTATGCCCTTTCGCTAAGTCGCTATTTTGAAATTCAGTTAGTGAACTGAAACCTGGAACTAAGTAGCTTAATAAACATTTGTCAAACGCGTGAGTCACGAACTATAAAGTCCCTTCAGTATGTGGTCACCACTCTGTTTCTTGCACCCAAAGGGAGCCTACTACCTAGTAAGCAGAGAATGATTATTTCATGAATGAATGATATAAATAGCAATATGTCTTATTATTCACCATGTGGACTCTAATCCAGCCTTGCGTCTGATCCTGAAAAGTGATCATATTTTATTGACATTTGACAATTAAAGAGCTCAAGGTAAAAATGAGTGAATTGATTCAGATGATTCTAAATAATAAATCATTGAATTGAGAGAGACAGAAGCCCTGGATTCCACAGTGTAAACGAGATGGCAGCAGGTGCACGTAAGAGCAGGACGGCCATGAGGAGTTAGTTGGCTTCAGCTCCAGGAGAAGAGTCAAGGACTCCGATTTCCAGCCTGGGGCCATGTCACGGAAACATGAGCTAGTGATGTTGGACCGTGACCCTATTCCTTAATCATTCTGCCTAGGGCTGCAGTTCTTTGAATTGTGCTCCCTCCAGAAAGGCTGCAATGCCTTCTTGCCTTCCAAAGGCGTACATTCTCCACATCCTGGTCTGCACCTCCGATGCCTCTGCTTTCACCAAACCCTCATCTCCTCACCATCAACTACAGTCCCCATATACGCCCAGTTTGATTTTTAAAAAATTATCATGAAATGGGAAAAAAGATCCATATGCACAGGATACTCATAATTTAAGTCAGATATAGCTATTCAGGTTATCGATGTTTTTCACAGCTTGAGCTATATGACCAAAGCTAACTCAAATTTAAAACTACTCCTCTTACCTATATTTTTCTTACTAGTTGTCTATATAATTCATTGTATTGCAAACACATGAGACAAAGTCTATTTCTCTGGCTCACTTCAGTCAACATGTACCTCTGTCTGCTTCTCATGCTCTGGAGAGCCTTTTCCTCCCACAACCACATTCCTCTTATTCCTGTTATGCTCGTCAGCATGCTTCCTCTGAACCACATGAAGCAAGAAAAGACTTAGCTCAAGTGTCTGATCACATTGCAACTTCAATACCTTCCTTTATGATACATTCTAGCATCCTGTATGAGTTAGCTTTTGCTGCATAAAAAACTACTCCAAAAAGGAATGGTTTAAAATAGTAATTATTTCATTGCTTATGATTTTGTGGGTTGGTGATTTGAGTAGGGCTCGACTGGACAACTTACCTCCACTCCTTATGACGTCAGTTAGGCTCACCCAAATATCTAATGACCTCAGATGAGGGAGCTGGGATGGCTGGGCCATCTAGGGCCTCTCTCCACATGGCCTCACTATCCATTTCGGGAACCCGAGCTTGTACACAGGATCACTGGGTTTTCTGACAAAAGTTAAGTCTTATAAAACCTCCAAAGCCTAGGCTTGAAAATTGCTCAATATCCCTTCTACTACAATTAATTGGTTAAAAGAAGTTAACAGGCTAGTCCAGATTCAAGGGGTAAAAACAACAGACTCAGTATCTTGGTAGGAGAAAATACAAATTTTGGGTTTGCCAAAAGTTTCATTCATTTTTTCTGTAAGACAGCTCTAGAAGCACTTAGTTGTCTTTAACTTCATTTGAAACAATTTTGTTAGATGATATTGTGATATCTGTCATATCAACATGCATTTTAAAAAATGATCAAAATAGGTAAATTTTTGTATAGCCATTTTAATATTGAATATGGAAGAAAATAAGCAACATTTTCAGCATATTATGCTTTATTATTTCAAGAAAGGTAAAAATGCAACTAAAATGCAAAAAAATATTTGTGCAGTGTATGGAGAAGTTGCTATGATTGATTAAATGTGTCAAAAGTGGTTTGCAATGTTTCATGCTGGAGATTTCTCACTGGACAATGTTCCACGGTTAGATAGACTAGTTGAAGTTGGTAGCAACAAATCGAGACATTAATTAAGAACGATCAATGTTATAACACACAGGAAATAGCCAACATACTCAAAATATCCAAATCAATAAAGTTCTTGGTGAAAATGAAAAAAAGGACCTTTTATTTTATGGAAAAAGCTATGTGAACTTCTTGGCCAACTAATAATTGATGGCTATTTTTTATAATTTATTACACATTTTAATTTCAAAAGCTTTAAGCACAATTGAAAATAGTAAAAACTTTAGCATATAATTGTTATAATTTCTTCAATGCCAGTGCCAGACATTAAAGACATTATGTAATACATAGTATTTCATTCTTACCCAATGAAGTAGGTAAGGGGTTGGCAAATTATGGCCTGTGGGCCAAATCCAGCCTGCTGCCTACACCTGTTTTTGTTACAGCCCACAAGCTAGAATACTTTTTACATTTTTTAAAAGATTTTGTTTAGTTTATTTATTTTTAGAGAATTGAAGGGATAAAGAGAGGGAGAGAAACATCAGTGTGTGGTTGCCTATCATGCGCCCCCTACTGGGGACCTATCCCACAACCCACGCATGTGTCCTGACTGAGAATTGAACCAGTGACCCTTTGGTTTGCAGGCCAGTGCCAAATCCACTAAGCCACACCATCCAGGGCTTTTTGTAGAACATTTTTTGATGGCTAAGGGGAAAAGTAAAATAATAATCATAATAATAATAACACATGAAAATTATATGAAATTCAAATTCCAGTGTCCATCAATAAAGTTTGATTGAAACACAGTCATGCCTGCTTATTTACATATTATCTATGTCTGCTTTCACAGTGCAATGGCAGAATTGAGTAGTCAAGACACAGGCCAAATATAGCCTAAAGCCTAAAGCCAGTAAAGACTAGTAAAGCCTAAAATATTCTCTATCTAGCCCTTTACAGATAATTTGCTTAGAGTCAGAATTTGAACTCAGATCTGCATAACTCCAAAACGCACACTGTACTTCCAGCAAAATGACAATAACTTCTATTTGGTGAGTATCTCCTTGTGTCATAATGCCTGTACATAATTCCATACAACAGCCCTATAAGAGGTTGTGACCACCCCCCAATGCATAGTTAAAGAACTGAGAGATGAGTTATGCTGTAACTTGACAAATTCTACATGACTAGTAAGAGGCAGAGCTAAAATGCAAAATAAGGTGTCTCACACTTCAAAGCATGAGCTCCTGGCAGAAGGTACATTTGTAATGGAGAGATGACAGACACCACCTTCACCGATCGTCAAACTTAATATCACCCATACCAGGGCAAACGAACCTTGTAAGCCTTCTGAAGTCAGACTCAGGAAATAGCATCACCCATGGAAGACTCTAGTCAAAACTATTTAACCACGATTAACTCATAAGGAAACAAGTGGACACAATCAAATCAAAAATCATGCCACCAACAGCCAGCCGTGACTCTTCAAAAATATCATAATTATGCAGATAATAAAAGACTAGGGAACAGTTCTAAATTGAAGGAAATTAAAGAGGTATAATGCGCATATACCATATGTGACTCTTGACTGGATTCTGGATAAAACCAAAAATATAAAAGACAATATTGAGAGAATTGGAGAAATTTGAATATGGATTGTGAACTACAAATAGTATTATGTCACTCTTGAGTCTCCTGAGTGTGGTCACTGTGTTGTGATTATGCAGGAGAATGTCTTTGTCCTCAGGATATAGTTACTGAAGCATAGACTGCAAAAGAGTCATGATGTCTCTAACGTTCTCTCAAACAGTTCGGCATGCACACACAAATAATTAAGTGTGCATCAGGTATGTGCATATTGTATGTGGAGGGAGAGCCAGAGACAGAGAGGAGGGAAGGAAGGAAGGGAAGGAAAGAGGGAGACAGGAAAAGCAGGAATTAGTAACAATTGGTGCATCCAGGTGAAGGGCATACAGAGGTACTATTCTTAAAGACTTTCTGTGACCACAGCTTTGCTCTTACCACCATCCCACTTTTGCTTTCAAACACAGAAACACCCCTAGTTTGCTTTTCTTCTCATAAGGCTCCCTCTGCTCCCACATGCAAACACAGGTTTCATGAGCTTCTGAAACTGAGGAGATAACCCTCTGGACATCAGATGACCAAGCAGTTGTGAAAAGACTTCTGTTCGTGCCTTACAAGAAGTTCTGACACTTTGAAGAAGGAAGAGTTTTCATTCAACTTGTCATACTGTGCTAGTTTAAAGCCTTTAAGTACACTGACCCCTCTTTCCACAAGCAATTTCCCAAAGGCATCTGCGTTTGGAACACACACAGGTTGCTGTAGGTGCCCATTAGTCTTCAAACCTGAAATGCCCCCCAAAATGAGTTACAGTGAAAAACACGTACCACCTCAAATGAAAAATAGCAAAATGCATCAAGAGTTCAAAAGGCAGGAGTTGAACAAGATGATCCCATTTCATGGTACATTAATACGTCACTCTAATTTTATATAGGAATGAGCCTTCAGACTTCCCATCCAGAATTCTGAAATATGGAGGTATCCAAGCAAGTAAATCTATTTCATAAATGGGGAGTGGGAGGGGAGTCACACCTGTAGTTTAGGAACTTGTCCAGAGTTTTTAGGCCAACAAATGTTAAAAGAGAGAGAACAGAGGAGGAGGAGGGAGAAAGGGAGAGAGGGAGGGGGAGAGGAAGAGAAGGGAGGGGAAAGGAAGTAAGGGAAATGAAGGAAAGAGAAGAGAAGGGAACATACCTCTGCCCCATTCTAGCCTAAGAAGATCTACATCCCCAAACTGCTTTGTTCTCTTGGAGAGAATACACGGTTTGGTTAAAGGCATGGGGTCTCAAGTTAGACTGCCTGGAGTTTATGTCTTGGCTCTGCTACTTACCAGCCATAGGGATCTTGGTCCTAGACAGGACCAAAACTGTCTGTATGTCAGTTTCTCCATCATAACATATTAATAACAATACTACCTACTCTTAGAGTTACCATGAGAATCAGATTGAGATAATTCATGGAAAGTGCTTAGATCAGTGCCTAGCACATAGCAATAAACTTTCAGCTATTATTACTATAATAATTTCAGATCAAGTCTGAGGAAATTGCAAATCACCCCTAGGTTCGAGTGTCACCATTAGCATGATTTCATATGGCATCAAGTTGTGTCACCAATAATTCTTGAGAGGAAATAAATTTCTGGGGCTCTTATTCATACCCTCCTTTTCCAGTGGTTAATCCATATATGATCAGTTATTTCACACCAAATCCCACAAAAAAGAAGTGGAAATACAAATTCCATGCACCTCATCAGGAATTGCAAATTAAGGCCACATTTTGTTTCTTGATGATCAATTTCTTGTAGTGCCAGCTGCCCTTAGCCTAATTGCCAGAAATTAATTTCCCCTCAAAATACCCCCCCTTCTTTCCTGGACACCCTAAAGAAACACACAATACCACCCTAGTCTGTGAAGCACACTCACCACAGCATTCCTTCCTCCTTGCTTTCCTCTAGAACCATGTGGGGAAGCCGTGGTTCTCTGGAGCCCATATCCATCATCTGAAGTCACATATGCATGCAAAGGGTGATGTCCCTATATACCTCCAAAGCCAGCTTCTTTGGTGCACACTTGTTTGTTGACATGATTGTTTTCGTGGTCCTCATGGAGAACCATCCCTCCATCACTGTCAATGGGAGGGGTTTGGGAGGCCCTGATTCTAACACCAGCATGCGATCCCATTGAGACTGGTAAGAGTCAGACCCAAAATGTGTGTAAGAACTGTCCACAAAAATAAGAGATTACACTGAAAGTCTGGAATTGTTGGCAGACACCTTTCCATCACAAAGGAATCCAACTAAGACATCCGAGCAGAAAATCAATAGAGAAGAAAACCAGATTAGAGGACAGAGAGGTAGCTGGTGCTCATGGCCGCATGTGAGCCTCTGCATCCATCTATGCATGGATCTAGAAGATCCAGCCCAGAATAGTTGCATTAAGAGGGATAACTGATCTCTCTTTTTGTTCTAAGCAGTTTGGGTCAGATTCGTTGGTATCTGACATTGAAAGCATTCTGAATAACACTGCCTCTAATTGTTGGAGTGTCAGAGTCTCTCTGGGCCTCATCAGAAGGGAAGAAGAGGAATTCTTTTCTATATCCTATGACCAACTTAGTCAGGAAGCCTCGATAAAGCTCTGCATATGCTCAGGGTCTTCCAAAAGACCACTCTGCTCCTAGTTTTCCTAACCATAGAATTTCAGAGCCAACCCAGTTGTCCTGACCCAAAGCAGACACTAGAACATCATTCTCCCCTCTTCTGTCACCCATCTAATGCCTTCCTCAAAACAAAACTTCTTCCTTCCTGACCAGGTACCAAACAGAACCTGCTATACTTTTCAACAGATAGAAGCAAATATATGGGAAAGAGAGTCGTGAATGAAGATTATTACTTAGGCTGTCAGAATGCCCTGGCACATGTCATTGCCTATGCCTGTGCTGTATGAACTACCATTTCCTGCCTGATTACCACACACTAAGATTATGTGTAACCCAGTGTTTAAAAGAGGTTTACTCCTGACCCTGGATCCCTAACCTTATGTTTCCCCTGAGGTTCAAACTTAAAATGGATTTTCCCACTACTAGGTTTTTAGACACATGGACCTTTCTGGGGAAGAAAGAGTAGAGAATTCAACTTAAGTATGGTAACTGGGAGGACTTGGTTAAACATGACTCAGTCGCATGTTGCCATTCAAGACAAATTTATATCAGTGTTTAAGTCACCTAATCTTTTGCACAGGCATGAAAATCAATTATTCCTCCATTGATTTCTATAGTTATCACCTAAAAAACTCGGGATGTAACTTTTAATAAAAGTCATTGGCAATACCACCTTGGGCCAACAGCCTTGATCTTCTTCCATTTGATAAATTTAATGAAATGGTGAAGCATATTGATGTTTCTTTCCACCAGCAATTTTTCTAGCTATTGAATTTCATCCTTTTTCTATCTTCCCACTTCTCCCAATTGTTAAGGTCATTTTCAATTTCAATTTTGTTTCCAAGGCATTAGCCAACATATCCAACTTGCTGTCAATGGGAGAATTAACAAGCACACTCATTCTACTGTCCAAGATATTAATGAAATTTCTAAATACTACAATAGAACTTCTGAAAGTATCTTCTCTCGTCATAATGCCCCATTGACAAATACTTTCAATTTGAGCCAGCTGTGTACTTAACAGTAAAATGAGCTAAACTCTATTTTCTCAGTTTATTGATGAATATAACATGTGGGACAGGATTTTAAAAGCTTTTGGAAGCATAATAAAGGGTTGAAACAGATCCATTTGCCATTCTCTAACACAATAAAAAATAGCAAGTCTATCAGGTAGTAAACCTGATCTTGCAGATTTGTTTGGTCCTTGAGTATTTACGTGTTTCCTGAGAAACCATCCTCGTATGTGGGAAGCAGTATAAACTTGGAGGCAAACTCTAATCTTGGGGCAAAGTCTAATCTTTGCCACTTTGTGGGACTTGGGCCAGTAGCAGGGTGGGGAAGGAGTAAGCTTTTCTTTCTTTTTTCTCTTTTTTTAAACCCCTAAGCCCATTCTCTCATCTGTAAAATGGGTATAATCTTAGCTTTTAATACTGTTTCAAGGATTAGCAACATGCCTTTGCCACAGTATAAATTCAGTTAAAAGCTGATCTTCCTTTTTTGTGTCATTTGGAAGGTTGTGGCTACATTATGAAATCTCGCTGCAGTCAAAGGGCCCCTGCAGGCACCTGCATGATAAGTTTCCGGGAGGCATGACTGTCTTTATCAGTGGATTTCAGATGTTTGGGCTCTTTCTAATTTCTTACACCCTGGGGCAGGAGGATAGCAGTATATGTTCAAGAATACTCTTGAATTCAATCGTGGTGAACCCGACGATCCACTTACTAATTGTGGGCCTCAGAAATTTTTCTTAAACTCTTAAAGTGTCTTTTTCTTCCTAAAAAATATATAATAATAATACCATGTTCATGGCTTTCTTTTAAAGGTCACACTAGATGTGGAGCACTTAAATCTTTGGATCAGAGTAGCATTCAATGAATAAATGCTGGGACATAATTATGTAATTCTTGCTGGACCCTTACCAATACGTGATGGATTCTTTGTATCTGCTGAGATTTCTTCCACCTCCTGATGTCTCTCTGATTAAATAGTACGCTCCATGCAAATATGGACCAAGCCTGTTTCACTCAATTTTATAGATCTTGCTCCTAGAAGACTGTCTGTCACATCATAAACACTCAATGAGAAATTGATGATAAAATGGAGGATAAATGAATGAATGCACACTTCTTTGAGGTTATGCCAATAACAACTGAATAAGATTGAGGGCAGCTATTCATTGATCCTACCTACTTTATTAACATGACTGCCACCTCTGATTCCTTAATGGAATCTCTCCCATTTTCTGAAGTGTATCAGAATTCAGCATAAAAAGCCTCTGGGCAACATACAAGGTGGTATCTATAGCTGGCAACATAGTATTGTGCACTTAAAATGTTGAGACGGTAGATTGCATGTAAAGCTTTCTTACCTTAAAAACAGAGGAAAGCACAAGGAAACTTTTAGAGGTCATTGACATGTCTATTGCCCCATTGTGGTAATAGTACCAGGGGTGAATGCACATGTCCAAACACATCAAATTGGATACATTCAACACGTGCGGTTCTTTTGTATGTCAATGTCACCTCAATTACACTGCATAACAAAACCATTTTGGGGCTACATCTCTAAACATCAACAGCATGATTTATTTCATGAAAACTTGTGAATTCTCCCACCCTCCCCCAATGAGTTTATTATTAAAATATAAGTATAGGCAAATCTAAAATGATTTCGTGATGGTCTAATAGAGCCGTTTTTCTCAAACTCTCATCTAAATTTTTCAGTTGGAAGAAGAGAGTGATTGAGTGTCCCTGGGGGATCCAAACACACAGATGAACATACTCCCTCTCACATGTACCAATTTTTTCAGTGTCATGTTGTATCCAAAGAACATAATCAAATGCACCAAGATACAATCACATGGGCTTTCTTATTTGTGAAAATGAGAATAATCTAAATGTACATAAAAATATAGTAACTAAATGAATTATAGTTTATCCCAATTATAAAATTCTATGTGGCTACTAAAATGTACATTAACTAAGAATATCAAAATACATGAAAATATTTGCAATCTACATTGTTAAATGAAAGAATCTGGTTACTTCTAGTTATCATCACTAACATGACAATAAAGTGCTTTTTAAATAAACCACCCGTAGAGGCAAAGACAATAGGAGAGTACACAGATTTGTAGAAGATAAAAAGTAAATGAAAGTGTGGTAGCTTTCATGTAATTCAAATGAATGTAACATCTAAGCTGGCCCTGGGGAGCCCTAGAAGTAGACACTGCATGCTACAAAATCCCAGAAATGCCCAAGAATAAGAAACACTCTCTAACTCTGTAAGAGGAGGTGCATCTGCCTCTCAGAAGGCAAAATTCTTGGCATATTCTTACAGCAAAGAATTTAGACCCAGGGTCACTCTCAAACCCACTCCCATTCCCATAGAACACAGGGACTTACTCACTAAAGAGGCTGATTCAAAAGACTGTGGAATTGGTGTCACTTAGCCCAAGTGGATCAAGTGAAATATTAAATATTGTGTCATGAAATCCCTGGCTCCCCCCTCCAATTACCTTCAAAAACATTAAACAATCAAGTTCTTTCCAGCTTGGACTTAGGGCTGCACTCCACATCGGTTTATTTAAAATTCCTTTGCTTGCCAAATTTCAAGTTTAAACAAGATCTCAGAGGGGATATTTAACATACTAAAGAAAATAAGTGTTTTACCACAATGAGATACCACCTCACACTGGTCAGAATGGCCATCATTAACAAATTAACAAACAACAAGTGCTGGTGAGGCTGTGGAGAAAAGGGAACCCTAGTGTACTGTTGGTGGAAATGCAGACTGGTGCAGCCACTGTGGAAAACAGTGTGGAATGTTCTCAAAAAAACTAAAAATGGAACTGCCTTTTTACCTGGCAATTCCACTGCTGGGATTATACCCTGAGAATCCTGAAACACCAATTCAAAGAAGCCTATGCACCCCAATGTCCATAGCAGTGTTATTCACAATAGCCAAGTGCTGGAAACAGCCTCACATGCCCATCAGTAAGTGAGTGGATAAAAAAAAGCATAATATGTTTACACAATGGAATGCTATGCAACAGAAAGAAGGAAGGAGCTCTTGCCTTCTGCGACAGCATGGATGGAACTGGAGAGCATTATGCTAAGTGAAGTAAGCCAGGTGGTGAAAGACAAATACCATGTGATCTCACCTATAAGAGGAATCTAATGAACAAAAGAAACAAAGGAGCAAAATAGAACCAGAGGCATGGAAACAAGGAACAGACTGACAGCAATCGGAGCAGAGGGGAGAGGGGGAGATGAAGAGAAAGAAGGGAAGAGTCTAGTAAAGAAGCAGGTATAAAGGACACATGGACACAGACAACAGAGTGGCGAGTGATTGTGGGGGGATGGGCAGAGCAGGGAAGAGCAACGGGGGAAAACTGGGACAACTGTAACAGAACAAAAATTAAAAACTCTAAAAACTCTCATCTACAAAAAAAATAAAAGTGTTTTAATCATTTAAGAGCATGCTTTACAAACCATGCTCTGTGATAAAAATCACAAAGATTTTGTAATCTTGGTGAAGGTTACAGCTTTATTAGTGTTGACTCTTTAGAAGGTCTACCTGGAAGCACTACACTTGATATTACTTGTTTAATTATCTTCATGAGTTGCAGAATGGCCCTTCTTAGAATACAGTCCACAGTTGACACTTCTCACTGAACCTCATTCATCTTCTCCCAGATGGTGTGCCTCAGTCGTTGTATTTGGAGGGTCTACCGTAGTGGTTCTCAGCCTGGGAACGGTGAGGGACTAGGTGTCCCCCGTTCGCCCCAACTGCCTACTTAAACCCAACCAAAATGTGAATCAGGTTAGACCTCAGAAGACGTCTTCTGAGATTAAACATATACAGCCCTGCCTCCCAAACCTCTGAAGACCTTTCAACCATCTCCTAGGTGAAAATCCCAGCACACCATTAAAAGATGTCATAGGCAAGTAAGTGGGGTGGAACAGAAAATGAAGTCGAAACCACATCGCTACACAATATAGACATTTGACCAACTGAATGATTCCAGAAAACTTGAGTTTTGGACAATGCTGGGGAAACATGACTTCTAAGGCCCTTTTCTATTTTTTTAATTATTTAGTAATTTTTATAATTATTTAGTAGAAATAGTGCCTGGCCCCTTCCCTGGGAACTGGCACATGACCCTGTTTGGGCCAATCTCCCTCTGATCCAGTCAGAGTGTTTCCCTGGGGCATTGTACAGTGAAGCTAGTATGAAAGTGTGTTTTCCACATTGGCCATGGAAGTGTAAGTATACGAGAGTGAAGCTTCCAGAGAACCTGTCCTCCCCTCCAGGAATAAGCCGGGCTAAGAAAATGAAGAGGAAAATGGAAATTGAGGAAGAAAATGATCCCTGAAGGGACGTTGGTTCTGGTTACAGGAAGTTTATGAATTCCTCTTTGACCCTAATCTACTTCTGAATTGTATTAAGTTGGAATTTTGCTCCTTCCAAACAAGAAGATCTTGCTAATTCCTATCTGATTTAAACTGTAAATTCTAGGAGGGTTTACACACCAGGCTTGATAGACATTATACATGGAACATATTGCCTGAATAGTAGCCGTCACAGTGGCATGCTGAGGATGATGATGATAATAACCAAACTGTAGTGAACACCAACTACACCCCAGGCACTGCTTCAGTACCACCATAGTACTTATGACGACATACAAGGCCTGTCTGGAAAAAGTCCAGCCACTGTTAGTATAACGAGAATGGTCTACGCAACATCGATGTAACCTGGCAGCCAAGGAGAGTGGACTGGAAGGCACATGTGTGAACAATGATGACTTCACTGTACTAGTCATCACTGGGGGCAGCAGAGGCACCTGGGCTCCAGAGCCCACACTGTAACCCAGCATAACATTCTTCCTCATCATGACAGAACAGGTAACAGGATAGTTAGCAATGTATCCTCTAAATTAAAGCACAGAGGTCAAAATTACCCTCAACTGTGCGCATGTCTGACCTTCTGACCATTCCAGCTGCTTTGACATTTCAGATCCTAGTGAGAGGAGCCCTACCTCACTGCCAGGCTATCATGTGAATTTCTTAGAAAATACCCTGAGGGAACAGCTCCATCTCTAGGTAAAGGGAACGTGATAAATGATGGCAATCTAATGGGAAGTGTCTTACAAAGGCTGAAAACCCTGGTCTATTTCAACTTGACTGGTGGTTTGACCTCCAGCCTATCACTCCACCCTTGACCTCTCTGGTTTCTATTTTCTTTTTCTGATTTAATAAGTGGTAATTTTCAATGTCCTCTCAAAACAGGAAAGGGGTATTTTTAAGGGAAATTATTGCAATGCATAAATTTCTCCATGTTTCTTAGAAGATACTAGCTAGAAAAATTTAGGAGAAATTTTAAATCTCACTGCAGTAGCATTACCTAAAACCTATGACTTTCTTACCAGGTGCCAGCACTCCACAGTGTGCACACATCTGCTCACTGAAGCCCCCCAGCGGCAACCTTATATTGCTGATACTGCTATTCCCACTCAACAGGTGAGGAAAAAAGATTTGGGTGGTTAAATTACTCGTGGATATTAACATGGTGGAGTGATTAATTTCATGTGTCACTTTGGCTAGGCTATGATGCCCAGGCGTTTCCTCTAGATGTTACTAGGAAGTATTTTTAAATGAAATTAATATTTAAATTTGTAGACTCTGAGTAAAGCTGATTACCATCCACAACAAGGAGGACTTCATCTAATCCACTGAGGGCCTTAAGAGAAAAAATATTGAGAGTCCCTGAGGAAGAATGAATTCTATCTACCTCCAGACTGCCCTCAGACTTGAGCTACAACATCAGCCCTTTGCTGGGTTTCCAGCCTGCTGGCCCTCCCGGCAGAATTCAGACCAGCCAGGCCCCACAATCATGTAAGTCAATTTCTTAAAATCTCTGTCTGTCATGTATATGTGTGATTGATCCTATTGATTCTGTTCTCTGGAGAACCCTAATACACACATATGTGAAGAATACCGTCCCACGGTATCCATCCCTGCTGCGGATGCTCGTCAAAACACGCATAATACACAGAACCTACCATGATCCTGTGGGGGAATAGAGAACATGGCTATTCTCTCTAGTGGGGAGCACGCTGTTCCTCTACCCAAGTAGGTTTTTATTAAGAAAGCAGACTCAGTTTGTGGATTCAGTCTGGCAGAAAGGATCAAAGGAAACAGGTGACTTACAAAGATGCTAACAGAACTCCTACTGTGATTCTGGACAGAGATTGGAGTTTTATCACATAAAAGGACTACATGGCTCAAAGGGCTAGTTTTGGTTTCCTATCTGTGCCTTTAAATTTTAAGTAAATAACATCCTCCAGCAAACAGATCTCACAGGATCTTGCATATTCTATGTCCCAGGCCTGATTACCCTGGGGGTTCTCCTCCTGGGGGTCCTCCATCTCCATTCTGAGCTGCCCCTTTGGCTATTTGCTATTTCAGGACACAAAGGCATTCAGGAGACTTGGATTTCTCACATCTAAGCACAAAGACTCAGGCTTAGAGGGGGCAGGGGTTGATGTCAATCGCCCCTTCCTTTCCACAGGCCCCTCATTTCCACAGCCCTGTGAGTCTCATCCCAGAGGCCTTTTCATGATCAATGCCTGTATTAGGTTCAGTCTCTATCCTAGAGAATTGTTACCCATCATTGGCTAATTGATCAAGCATTAAAGGCCAGGCACAGAACAGGTAGTGTTCATGCCAGGGGAATAAGTTTTGTCTCCTTAGTGGCTCCTGATCCGGAGGTCTCTCACTCAGCCTAAGTCACAGGGGGTCACAGCTTCCTGAAACCAGGCAGGGCAGTCCCCAACACACATACACATAGTAACTAGAAAAGTTTGGACTTAAATTAAGACAATCTCATTACAAAGCCAACCCCAAGCTTTTTACAACTCATAAAATTTTCTTCAGGCATTCTCATTCTTTATGGGGTCATGATTGGTGTCTCTGAAAAGCAGCAGTACCACTGGTTTGGTTTTTATTTTTAAGATAAGAGGTATTCTATCAATCTCTTTTTTGGAATTTAGTCCTGTTGCTCACAGTCTAAATTTCATCAAGCTCAATCAAATGTCTTGTCCCCACACCTATGTGTTTTGTTGTGACTCAGTTAAACTGTGTGGTCTACAGTTATTCAGCTTGTCATATACTCTCTTTCCTATGTAGGGAACCTGTAAGACAGACTGCTCTGGCATTTCAAGGCTACTTCAAGATTCCATTGTGGGTAGCTGTCTCTTCCAGTGAAGAAGGAATAGTGCTAGTAGGAAGCAGAGCAGCAAAGTAGAAAGCAGCCTTTGAAATCAAGCAGACCTAGGGTCAAATCCTGGCTTTGCCACAGACTCACTTTATAAGCTTGAGCAAAGTGCTGCAAGTTTCTGCACCTCACTTTTCCTACCTGTAAAGTGGAAGTAGCCATATCTATCTTGAAGCATTGTGTTGAAAGTCAGAGAAACACACACAAAACATAATTATTCGAGAAATCAGAGCTCTTATCATTAGCAGCACTCCGACCTTAGAATTTAAAGCTTAACGCCTGTCTCACAAGCTCACTTTTAATCAGACATTTCTTGTCATTTGACCATATCCGTTGACATGGCTGTGATCTGGGGTGAAGGCTAAGCCCACAATTACTCCATCTCCTATCTGACTTGGCAGCGTGTCACATAGAGCACTTTAGAACTCTGGGCTCCCTTTAGAGACCACAAGAAAGGGGGTTAAGGGTGGAATCAGAAAATCGATTTAGTTTCTGTCTAGGCCACCTTTTTGCTATAATGTTTCTCAAACAACATAATGGCTCTGTGAAGCTGATGACAGAGGGCAACAGCAGACACAGCCCCCCTTTGATGCGAGCTTGTCTGTCGCATCTAAGCTGGCATTCCAAGGACAGTGGTTTCCTTAGTGCTAGGGGTGATGCTCGCAGAAGTGATTCCAATCAGTGAAGCTCAGGTATATCCTGAGCGTCTGTGTGCCATGCTCTGGGTGATGTGTGCTGCCTGCTGCATATACTTTAATTCTGTAAATGAAGTTTGTTTTTTCTAACTATAAAATTAATTTGTGGTCCTTATGAAAATGTTTAGAAAAATTGAAATGTAGACAGGAAAAAATCAAAAGTAGACACGTTTTTTGTAGCCTCAGTAGTCAAAGACAACTATTGTCAACATTTCATTCAGTTCTTTCTAGTTTTTACTAATTTTGAGCATTGGTGAAGATGTGATTATATATTCCATTACTTAGTCAATTATGTAACATCCTCGACCAAGGGTGTCAAACTACAGCCTGCAGACCAAACCTGGATCACTGCCTGTTCTTATAAATAAAAATGTATTAGAACACAGCCATGCCTATTCATTTATGTGTTATCTGTGGTTGCTTCTACACAATGATGGCAGAACTGAGTGACAGAGACAAAGACTGTGTGGTCTGAAAAGTCTAAAATCTAGAGCTTTGCAAAAAAAGTTTATCGATCCCAGTCCTTGACAAATAGTAACCGGATGCACAGACTGTGAGGTGCGGTGAGATTCCTGCCCCAACTCTACTCTTTGTCCACATCCTAACCGTCCTTCAGGGCTCAGTACAGTTGCCATGGTGTCAGGGAAGCTTTGTCTTTTACTCCCAACTGGGAGTCAGCTCTTCCTCTTCTAAACCCCCACTTATCCTGATCCTTAGTTTGTTATTACCTTCTCCATTATCTGCCATTTTTTATATGTATGAATTTTTATACAGCATAGTTCTCATCTAACAATCTCTATTTGACCACATCGTTGAGTTTAGTATCTAGCACTTGAACACATATCTCAGTATTTATTTGCTAAATTAAAGTATTAAGATATGGCCCCCACCCTCCAAGAATGTTCAACCTAGTTGGGAAAAAAACAGCACCAGACACATACAATTGATCAGATATCGTTTTGATACAATAATTGGTTTTTTAAACTTTTTTTTATTATTGTTCAAGTACAGTTGTCTCCATTTCCCCCCCACCATTCCCCCCCATCTCAGCCATCCCCACTTCCTACCCTTGAACCTACCCCTCTTTGGTTTTGTCTTTGTGTCCTTTATAGATGTTCCCGAAAACTCTTCCCTCTTTTCCCCCCATTACCCTCTCCCCACTCCCCTCTGGTTACTATCAGTTTGTTCTTAATTTCAATGTCTCTGGTTATATTTTGTTTGCTTGCTTGTTTTGTTGATTAGGTTCCACTTATTGGTGAGATCATATGGTGTCTGTCTTTCACCACCTGGCTTATTTCACTTAGCATAATGCTCTCCAGTTCCATCCATGCTGTTGCAAAGGGTAGGAGCTCCTTCTTTCTTTCTGCACACAATAATTTTTAATAGAAGGAAACTGTATGTTGGACCAGGAAAGGCTTCTTGAAAGAGTGGGGAGTGAATTGGGCCCTAAATGGTAATTTGGAACACCATAGAGAAAGAGTAGATGGAAAGTAGCAAAAGAAACAGCAGAATGGAAAGTACGTGACTTTATCTAACACGGTGAAGACAGATTTCCGCAGGCTGGAGGGTGAGCTTGAGCAGGGGAGAGAAACGCTACAGAGAGACTGAGTGTGGCCAGAAAAATGAAGGACTTTGAAAAACAACATTATAATCATTAAAAGGGAGCCTGGGCTGAGTTCCCAAAACAGCAATGACTGGCCAGTACAGCATATGCCTTAGGTGACAGCCTGCTTAGAATTCTACAGTGGCACTTCACTGTTTCGCTTCTGCCACTCCATGTGTCTTAATAAGCATCATTTGTAAAATATTTGAATGAGACTGGTCCCCAGCTCAGAAATGACAGGAAGGTGAATACAAATCTACTTGCCCTGTGGTCTCCCACAGGACTCTGTACATAATCTTCTTTGTAGCACAAATCATGCACCACTGTAATTGTCTCTGTTTACATGTTCACATTCCCCGCTGGGCATGAACTTCTCTATGACATCTCAGTTTGGATTGTCTAATTATAAGACAGAAAGAATCCCACTTTTTAAAAAATAGCTTAAGTAAAAACATAATTATTTTAAGGTTAGAGTGTCATCCTATAGACCACAACTGGGGGCAAGGACAGCCAGTCCTTCCTGGGGGACTCTTCCATCTCTCTTACTGCTATCATATCTGTGAGGTACACTGGAGTTTAAAGATAAAGAGGGCAGGGTTGAATCTGGGACCAAAATCTGGCTTTGCCATTGGCTGGTGTATGACATTAAGCAGGTCACCTAACCTATCTAAGCTTCAATTTATTCATTTATAAATATCTACCTCTCAGAGTTTACCACCTTACATATAATAGGATTAATGTCTATTTTCCCCACTTACACTTTGAAATCCATTAAGATAGGAACCAAATCTAAAATACTTATTGGTTCATCATCATTCAACCTCTGTTCACCAAATAATTGTTAAGTGCTTAATATATATCAGGCTCCAAATGAGGACACAGTGGTTAACCCCATGCTTGGAGGAGTCAATGCCCTCAAAATTTGGTCCAGCCTCATCATCAGCTAAGCTCAGTGGCTCACTTTTAAGAGCCTATTGTAAACAGCATGTACTTTAGCAAATCATAAAGGGCAAGCGCATACTAACAGCAGAAGCCTATTAGATCAATGGAATAAAAGTGTGATGAGAGGAAGTAGTTAAGTCCTTACATTCATGCTGAACTATCATGTCCTACACTGTTCAGTAACAACTGTGCAGACAGCATGGCTCCTGGAGCAGGACTGACAAAAAATGACCTTAATGCCGCTCGGTAGTGGTAGGGAGATTTTTAAATTTGCAGTCTTAATTTCTCATTCTCTATCTTGTGAAATGCTTCCCAGATGAGACTTCTAGTAGCTGTGAGAAAGCCCCTGGGCACCCATTAACATGAAATGAAGAAGGAGCTCACACCCTTTCTGGTTCCCTGAATGAATGGCTGCTGCACTTGGTAACAACAGGCTGTCACTCCTGGACAATGGATGCCCAAGGACAAAAGACATCACTGTTGATTGACAGAAACCCTCATGCCCTCCTCAGATCTCTGCATGGGTGGGCAGACCCCAAGGTTGATGGTGAAGAGCCCCTGTTTGTATCTTCATGCCCTTAAAATGACCAGGCCAGACCCTGGGCAATACTTGGGCATTATTCACCTCCAGCAATCCAGGTCTCCCTTCAGTGACTCCCTTACAACAAGCTGGAAGTTGCTTTCTCAACACACAGAGTGATTTGATATTTTACCCACAGTATTCCACTCTTCTTTTTTTTAAAGATTTTATTTATCTACCTTTTCTTAGAGAAAAAGGAAGGGAGGAAGAAAGAGAAGGAGAGAAACACCAATGTGTGACAGATACATGGAATGGTTACCTCCCGCTCATTCCCAAATGGAGACCCAGCCAGCCCACAGCCCAGCCATATGCCCTGACCAGAAGTCCAACCGAGGACCTCTTAGCCTGCAGGCCGGCACTCAATCCACTGAGCCACACCAGCCAGGGCTGTGCCACTTTTCATATTCAGTTACGTGTCAACCTTTGGACTTTCACAAATACTTAAACTGCATTGAGTGCTTACTAAATTCCAGGTACTGTGAAGCACCTTGCATGCATTAGCACTGATTCTTCACAAAAACCTTAAGAATCAGCATATTTTTATTGTTTTACAAAGGAATAAATGGGTACCTAAAGTCATACAGCAGCAAGCTGCAGCCTTGGCTCTGTCTGACTTCAGAATGCATGCCCTCGCCACCCCACTGCACTGCCTCCTAACGTTTATCTGTGAAAAGGGAAGTGTTACACTGAGTTAGAACAGCTGTCCGCAAATCTTTTCTGTTCAGGTCAACAGTGTATATTTTAAGATTTTTTTTTAATTTATTTTTAGAGAGGGAAGGGAGGGAGAGAGAGGGAGAGAAACATCAATGTGTGGTTGCTGGGGGCCGTGGTCTGCAACCCAGACATGTGCCCTGACTGGGAATCGAACCTGCAATGCTTTGGTTCGCAGCCCGCGCTCAATCCACTGAGCTACACCAGCCAGGGCAGGTCAACAGTGTATATTTTAGACTTTGCCCATTCTGAGGCCTCTGTTGTGATGACTGAGCTCTGCTGTTGCAGCGGGAAGGCGGCCAGAGACAACAGGGAAACGAGGGTGTGGTGGCCGTGTTCCCACAAAACTTTGTTACAGAAACAGGCAGTGGGATGAAGGCTGCCAGGCTCAGCGTAAAGGTGAGCTAGTCCCAGTCATTCGGACTCTTGTGGGAAAAGCCCCAGAGGGCACAGTTTGTGTCTCTCTTTTGCAGCCACTACCTTCCAACCCCAAGCTCCTGCCCTCCCGAGCAGGCATGACTGATGTGAGCCCACTGACAGCCCCATGTGTCTTCTTCACTGAGAACGGAGAACACAGATGCACCAGTTTCTCTGACCATCAGTCACCTGCGCTGTAACGAAGCGCCCTAAGCACTGTCATTCATGATTCCCCTTCTAAAATACACGCTGTGACTTTTACTACATGACCTGTGTCAGGCTTCCCTTCGCCCTGTTCACCTGTCCCTCATGTGGATGAAGGTAAGTGACACTAGGCATGCGAAACAAAATTGGAAGAACAAGTGAAAAATTAAAACATGGTCTGCTGGTAAAAGTAATAACAACAGATGTGTGTCTATACACATTACCATTTATGCGTAATGACCGTACAACACAGTAACGATTATGAATATTGATGGGGAGATAAGAACTTTGTTTGATTACAACAACGAGCTGAGTTCATATTTTTGGCTTTCACAGTTTATTGCACATTGAAGCATGAGTGTGTCTGCTCACAATTAAATATCTTGATACAGAGCATCGGTACCCATCCCTAGTTTTCTCTAACACTTCCAGACAATCCATATATTGTCCACACTAATAAAAGAACAAATCTTGCTATAAGGCAACACATCGTTAATGTGAATAGAACACTAGACTTAGAATCCTAATTGCAAGCCTTTATCAATGTGTCAGACACAGTACTAAACAGAACACATAAATTATCTCATATTAACCTCAGCAACTTTATAATGTAAGTACTATTATCATCTCCATATTACTAATGAAGAAACTGAGGCTTCCTTTCAGAATAAGTTTTTTTTTCCATTGCCTCCATGACAACGTAGGGTTTGCTGCCACCTCCCTGCAGGAAAAATCATTGTACAATCAGGAACTGACAACTTTTTCAACATCTATGCCTCTGTCACAGAGCAGAGCCCTGCATAAATGGCATAGGCGTTCCTCTGGGACCATCACATCACAGCTTGGGTCTGATGTCAACCAAGTATCATCTGAGCTAAAGGATCTGAGTGGGTCAGCATGCCAGACACCGATGTCCTTTTCAAGGTCTTAGGTAGAAGAAAGAGAGCAGCTAGAGGCAAAAAAATTAAATGTGCACATAGCAACATGGATAGACCTTAAAAGCACAATGTTGATTTTTTAAAGAATGAGAAGGTGAAATATTTGATATCATACCACCTACATAATTTGAAAACACATGCATGTAAAACAACAATGCACATTTTGGAAGACATATGTACAACAAAGAGGTCTGAACTAAGCAATGAAGATGGTTGTTATAGTGAAGGGAGGGAAATGGGAATAGGTATAAAACAGGGATAAAAATGAAGGAAGAGAGAAAGAAAGAGAGAGAGAAAGAGAGAGAGAGAAAGAAAAAGAGAAAATAGTGGGGGTCTTACAAGAAGCAATAAGGATCATGCAACATGAACTGAGACGTGTCATTATTCTATCCACTGAAACTGAGGTCTAAAGAAAGCAGAAAATAAGCAAACAAACAAACCCCAGAGCAAATATCTTCAATCCAAAGGAGGACCAAACAACAAAAATGATAATAATAAAAAGACCTGTGTAGGAAGGGTAGAGTTTCATCTATTCTAAATCAGCTGCATCCCCAAAACAACAAAAAACAGACTTCTAGAAAACAAAGAATGCATGTAACATAGCCTTGACAAAACAAGGGCACAAACATCGGCAATGCAAAATTACTCTTATTGAGCAATGGTCCTGGTCCAGTAATATATTCTCAAGGATAAACTGACAGTTCAGTAATAGATTGAAGAGACATAGCCATTAATATATCCACTGTACTAATCCATTTCTTAAATTAACATTGTATAAAATTAAATGTCACACAAACAAGATATACTTGTTCATTAAACATAGTTGAAGAGAGGGAAAGGGTAGTGATCTCTAAAGTTAATGGGTGTCCTTAATCAGGCCAGACATATTGAGAATCTTTGTGGCATTGGCTAATGCAAATGGGAGGAAAATTGTGTCATGCCCTAGCCAGATTTTATTTAAAAAAGGTTAGATCATGGCACATGAAGAGTCTTTACTTCCTCTCATTCCAAATGTCACATGTGTTTGATCATCACAACTAGATGAGTCACTAGCTGTTCTAAGAGCCAACAATGGCTGAATAAAGTAAAAACTGAAAAGGAGAGGGAGAGAGGTGGCTCTCTCAGACAGCTCAGCTGACACTAGAGTTTTGTGGGAATTCGTTTACTTTCAAATGTATGCCTGACAGCCTAGTCTCAAAGCAAAGCATCATCTGCCACCTCACTACCAGGAACATCAATGTGACAATGATGTTTCATGAGCACTGCTCAAGTTCACAGAATTTACACCAACATCTGATGGACTATCTGAATGGCAATTCAAAATAAATGGCAGCACTGACAATTACAAGAACAATGCTGAATTTCAAGGGGCTGAAACCCTAACAGCTACAATGTCTACCAGCCTAGTAACTGGGGAGAGGCTCCATTCCTGGTCACATCATTTCATCTATCCATGAGACCAAAGTAAAGATGAGTGTGTCCACGTGGCATGGCACAGCGGTAAAGAACTTCAGTTCCAAAAGAAGATAGCCCTAGGACTGATCTCTATCCCTGTCTCTTTATCAGCTGTATGATCTCAGGCAAATTACTCACCTTCTCTAAGCCTTAATTTCCTTACATGTAACCTGGTAGAAAGAGTAGTACTCTTTATGAGGATTAAATAAGATAGCACATATAAAATTTTAGCACAGATTGTTGAACACACTTAAGCACCTACTAAATATTAGTTATTACTAAAATTAACCTGCCAGTAGACTCTAAAGGATTTAGTCAAATTAGCATTTCTTGACCACTCAGTACTCACCAAGCACAGTGCTAGACCAGGGCTGGGCAACTACAGAGCTAGGTGAACTTACCTTCTAGTTTTTCAGTCTTTTGAATTATTGCTGCTAGGACCAACCATTCACTCTATTAAATTCTAAATTCTCACTGGCAATGAATTAATGTACTTAAAAAGGATGCCTGCTTCCTGTACCAGACTCTACAATGCCAATTTGCTCAGTGAGTAAAGCAGGTGCATAAAAATTTGAGTAGCAGAGAACAATTAAAAAGAGAGGGAGGAGCACATACTTATTTTCAGAAATCAGGAATTTATAAGTTTAAAGAAGTTATCACTTATTGAGTGCTTAGTGTATGCCAGGCACCATGCTGAGCACCAGACACCAAATCTTCCCTTTCACCCTATGACAAGGGCATTACAATGATCCCCATTTCTGAGAACAATGGAAGAACAGACCCAGAGAGTTTGGGAATATACCCAAACTGGTATACCCAAACTGATTCCACAGGCTGAGTTAGACTGCTACACCATATTCCTTCCTTATGCAGCAAGATACCATTGGATATCCATATTTTTGGAACTGGCAGAAATTTAGGTATTAGCTAATCCAGCTTCCTCATGATGTAATGGAGTAAAAAGACCAAGGAATGCAAAGTAGTCTGTCTGATATCACCCAACTGTTTAATAGCAGATCCAGAATTCAAACTCGGACTCTCTGGCTTCAGGGCAGGGCTCTACCGTTCTGCAACCTGCCTATTTACTGAAGTCTGTCCTGAAGGAAGCACACTGAATAGGCCTGATTAGAACAGATATTCAACTCAAGTTTCCACCCCCAGCAAATTCCCTGCCTTACCAGAGCACAGGATTTGCATAGCATTTATCAATCATGTCTCCATGTCCTCAAATGCAGCTGATTAATGAAAATGCAAGAAGAATATGCCTCCTCTAAGTGGATCATCAGGTTAGCAGTCATAATCCTAGAGTACCCATTGTTCCACTTTCTGTTTCTATGCTTAACACCCTTCAAAGGTATTTTGATCAGCAGGTGCATCATGAGATTCTTGAACCCCTGTGCTGTCCATTACTGGCCACTAATATGACAATGGACACCATGGTAACAAATACAAATTTTTTGGTGTGTGTTTTTTTTGCTTAAAATATCTTTATTTTACCTTAATTTTTTTTTTTTGCTTAGCCAGTTCTTTATTTTTTAAATTTTTTTACAAAGTGATATTAGTATTTTAATACTGATTTTTTTTTAAATTGTTGTTCAAGTACAGTTTTCTGTATTTTACTCCATTTCCAGCCCACCCCCTCAGCCCTCCTGACCTCGCTCCCTACTGAGTAGGGGTGGAAATGGGAGGGAGGTGTTTTTCTTTATAAGACAGGCAGATTACACAGATGAGTGATGTGAACTGGGTGCAAGACAATAAGGTGTGGTAAAAGGTATGGCACATTGATGTGCCACATTTCATATCACATAAGGGGCAGACTGTTACGTAATTCTTGCCCATTGTTCCCACAGGAACACGCAAGCCTGTGTTCCCAGATTTTCTAGTGTTTAAAGAAGCTATGTGAAAATGTAATTTTACTGAAAATTTTTCAGACTTTCAAATATATTGTCAAGCTGAATCTAGCTTGCAAGTTTCCATTATTTTAACTTATTGTATATATTTTGAGCTCTCACACCTGCCAGAAGTCTGAATTTCTTCGCCCTCCTAGATGACATGTTTTATTTATTTTTATAATATTTATTTTTATATATGTTTCTAAATGTCTGCCCCATTAGACTTTCTAAGGTCCTTGAAGATAGAGTTCCTTCATAAGTCAAGTCCTGGGTACACAGTGATCAGTACTTAAGGAAAGAAAAGGGGTTGATCTTTCCTGAAAGATGAAACCACATGTGTTCATTAAACCAGTTAACAAATATGCCTGGAATGCTGCTCATCGCAGCCAGAAGCAGTTAGCCACTAGGACTACAGCAGTGGGAAATGATGATATGTTATGAGACAGAGTTCTATTAGCACTGGGGAAGTTTCCCGGTCTTCATGAGGATGCAGTTACTTATACATCCTCTATTATTTAGCAGTTCAGTAATGTCCACAGCTTTAAGGGGAAAAAATCATTGGTTTACCTGAGTTTATTAAGGTAGATATATTAATCAGCATCTTCCAGTTCATAGTAGCAGCAGCAATCTTACTCAAACTTCCAGCAAGAAAGAGAGAGGAAGAGACATTGAGATAGAGGAAGAGAGAGAGGAAGAGAAATGTGCATTTACTCAGCTTTCTTGAGGACCTCTTCAGAGCATAAGTAAGGCAGGGCAGGGTTCAGGTGTCCAAGACACTTGACCCCCGGTCAACTATAACACGTATATATTATTTTAGAAACCCCAGGAAGAGATGAAATACGGCTTTTGTAAAGCAGCCCTTGAGCTTGAGTGTCCTTTTATCTGCCCCTTGGAAGGCTTCTTCTCCAAATGCACTATGTCTGTATATCGCACACACATGCGCACACACACACACACACACACACACAGTACTTGTCTGTGGTGCCTGCCCCACATATCAACAGCCTGAAGGGAAGACAATGGCTGACTGAGGTCACTCAGTAATCCTGTAGCTAGGGCAGCTCCAACACAAAATCATGTCCCACAGCCAGAGTTAACCTGCACAGAATAGATGAATGATACAGAGAAAGCACACATACCACCCTTCCTTCCTATGTACAATGCCTTCTTTTCAACAATAATAATAGTTAACATGAATTAACCACTTAAATCTGCTTGAGTCATTGCTCTCACCCTTTATATTTACCTATGAGGCGTATGTTATGATCCCACTTACCAAGTGGGGTGCGGAGGAATTATGCACAGAGAAGTTAAGTAACAGAGCCAAGATCTCACAGGTAGTAAGTGGAGAAGCCAGGATGAGAACCCAGGGCTTGCAGTTCACACTGCACCATGCTGGTGCCCGTGCTTAAAGAGACAACTGGATGGCAAACTTACCATGACAGAAGGAAACTGCAAGAAAAGAACAAAATGAAGGGAACAATGAGACCAGGGGTGCAGGGGGGTAATTTCATAAAAAAATGCTCCCACTGTAGTTTTAAATTCCTGTCATGCTAATAAATGGGCCATCAAAGCTGCTGGTGACATTCTTATAAGTGCCACGAGAGTTATTTATGCTAATCTTTTCCCTTGAAGCCTGGCTGGAAAGGATGAAAATCCCCAGCATCAGATATTAAAAGAGACAGAGGAAGCACACAAACCAATTTACGGGGTTTCACTTGACCAGTTTTTTTTATTTGAGTCCTATTATCTCTGATAATGTATCCTCACCATAAATCTGCCAGAGAGAGCAAGGTAATGTCTGCAGGTGTGAATGGAGACACAAGCTTGATGGCCTTCAGTGCTTCAGTGCAGAGAGTATCAGCTTTCCAGCCAGAAACCCTGAAAAGTCAGGAGAACATCTAAACGATCCTCCCAGGCTTCATGAAGCATACTGTTGACCAAGTCAGTGAATATTCCAAGGAACTACTTGTACTACTTGGAACTATACTAAGTGACCAAGTCAGTGAATATTCCAAGGTACTACTTGTACTACTTGGAACTATACTAAATAAGTCCAATGCAGTGGAAGTTCTGGACAGCTCTGTCACTGCCTTGCTATTCTTTGCACAAGGCATGTAACCTCCCTAAACCTCAGTTTCTTCAACTTTAAAATAGAAGAAATTATATACTCTCCCTAGGAATTGTGATGATCAAGGAGGTAAGGATACCATGGTCTTGGTACAATGCTTGTCACAGAAAAAGCACTTAACAACAACAATAATTAGCTACGGGAGGGGGCCAAGATGGCAAAGTAGGAAGATTCAGAGCTCACCTCCTCCTACCAACACACCAAAACCACAACTTTATATAGAACAAATACCACTGAGAACAATATGAAGAGTGGCAGAACAGATTCTCTACAACTAAGGATATAAAGGAAATGCCGCATTGAGACAGGTAGGAAGGGCACAGGCAGTCGAGTCAGAACTTACATCCCTGTAGCAGCAACCCACAAGTGGGAGGGATATCACAACTGTAGGGGTCCCCTCTGGGAAGCAAGGGGTTCGAGCAACACATCAGGCTCTCCAGTGGGGAACCCACACTGGGAAGAGGAGCCCTGTGACATCAGGCTTTGAGCACCAGTGGGGGCTTACTGTGTCCAAGAGAGCCAAAGGCCTGTAGGAAACAGAGAACTTGCTCCTGAGGGCTAGCATGCAAACTCACTTGCATTAGCCCCAGTGCAGAGGCAGCAACCAGAAAACCACCTGGGTCATGTACAAAAAGAAGACATTAACTAATTTTAGGACAAGTGCCTAAGGGATAGGAATATGTTGGAACTTTCTCCAGGGATACAGTTGTTGGTAGAAGCCATTTCTTTAAAAGTCCTCTTCCACATTAATGGCCTGGCACTGATGGACACCATTTACAATACTTACCATTGATCTTGCTAACACTGTTCACCCTGCCCTGGAGGGTGCTAAGAACAATGAGACCAGAGAACAATGAGACCAGAGGTGCAGGGGGGTAATTTCATAAAAAAATGCTGGGAACAGAGGTCCTGCCCCACCCAACCTGCCCACCACTAAAGCAGCTCTTGCCCTACCACACCCAGCTAGCAGCTTTGATTGGCACTGGCACCACTCCAAAGTGGCTCCCACTCTTGGGGGCCATCCCCTGCACATCAGTGCACCCACAACTATCAAGGTCGAGTATCACAGCCAGGCCCACCAGGGGTTTTCCCAATACCAGCACACATGCAATAATCATAGCCAAGCCATGCAACCAGAAAGGCTGGGGCCAGGCCTGGCTAACTTGCAGCAGTCTAATCTTACCTCACAAAAAAATAGGCCAGGGAAAGTCCCACCCACTTGTATGCCAGCAGCAATTGCAGCCCAACAACAACAAAAGGGATCACTCCTGAAGCAACCAGCTCCGGTGACTGGGGAGTATTGCGGCACTGGGCTCCATAGCACATCTTCTACATGAAGCCAGTCTTTTAAGGAGTAGCTGATCTACCTAACACATAAAGAGTTAGGCAATGTGAGGGGGGAAAAGTAACATATTCCAAACAAAATAATAAGATAAAACCACTGAAAAAGAAATGTAGATAAGCAGTATAACAGATAAAAAGTAATGGTCATAAAGATGCTCACCAAACTCAAGAAAAGAATTGATTAAGACAGTGAGGATTTCATTAAGAGATAGAAAATATAAAAATGACCCAATCAGAACTGAAGAATACAGTAACTCAAGTGAAAAACACAATACAAACACTGTTGGTGGGAATGCAGACTGGCGCAGCCATTGTGGAAAGAACTATGGAGTTATTTCCAAAAATTAAAAATAGAACTGCCTTAAAACTCAGCAATCCCATTTTAGGGTATATATCCAAAGAAACCTGACACGCTAATTTGAATGAATATATGCACCCCTATGGTCATTGCAGTGTTATATACAATAGCCAAGTTTTGAAAGCAGCCCAAGTGTCCATCAGTAGATGAGTGGATAAAAAAGCTATGCACATTTACACAATGGAATACTACTCATCTATGAAAAAGAAGGAGATCTTACCTTTTGCTACAGCATGGATGGACTTGGAGAGTATTATGCTAAGTGAAATAAGCCAATCAGAGAAAAGCCAGTACCATATGATTTCACTTATGTGGAATCTAATGAACAAAATAACAAAGTAGAGGCAGGCTCATGAATACAGAAAATACACTGACAGATGTCAGAGGGCAGAGGGTTGGGGGCTGAGTGAAAAGTGTGAAGGTATTAAGCAAAGAAAAGTAAAACAAAAGAATCATGGACACAGATAACAGTATGGTGATTGCCAGAGGGAAAGGAGGTGGGGGAAATAGAAGAAGGTGAAGGAGGGGTAAATGGTGATGGAAGGAGACTTGACCTGAGGTGCTAAACACACAACATATTATGCAGATGATGTGTTGTAGCACTGTACACCTGAAACCTGTATAACTTTATTAACCAACGTCACCCCAATAAATTCAATTAAAAATAAAATAAATGCAAAAATGAATAGCAATTTAGATAATGTAGAAGAATGAATTAGTGATCTGGGACATAAGGTAGTAGGAATGACCATATTGGAACAGTGAAAAGAAAAAAAGATTAATTTTAATTTCAGGGAATTCTAGGACAACCTCAAGCACAGTCACATTTGCATTATAGGGGTCCCAGAAACAAAAGAGATAGAGAAAGGGACAGAAAATCTGCTGGAAGAAATAATGGCTGAAAACTTCCCTAACCTGGTGAAAAGAAAACAGACATCCAACTCCAAGAAGCACAGAAAATCTCTAAGAATATAAACCCAAAGAAACCCAAACCAAGACATATCATACTTAAAATTTCGAAAGTTAATGATTTAAAAAATCTTAAAAGCAGGAGGAAAAAACAACTAGTTACATTTAAGGGGACCTTCATAAGACTTATTTTTAAGCAAAACTTTTCAGGCCAGAAAAGAGTGATGTGTTATATTCAAAGTGATTAAAGGGAAAAGTGTACAACAAAGAATACTGAAGCAAGGTTATCGTTTAGAATTAGGAGATAAAAGAGTTTCTCAGACAAGCAAAAGCTAAAGGAGTTCATTGACACAATACTGGCATTTCAAAAAATGTTAAAGGAACTTCTTTAAATGGAAAAAGAAAAGGCCAAAACTAGAAATAAGGAAATATATGACAGAAAAAATCTCAGTGGTAAAAGCAAACATATAATAAAGGTAATGGACCAATCACTTAGAAAGCTAGTAGTACAAAGGTTAAAAGACAAATGCAGTAAAGTCATTTATATCTACAATAAGTATGTGATACAAACTCTTTCTCACACACACAAAGAATATGAGAATATAATGTCAAAAGCATAAAATGTGATGGGGGATGAAAGTACAGTGCTTTTAGAATGCATTTGAACTAAGCAACCAACACTTGAAATAGACTGAGGTTTTATATATAAATAAAGGAGGTATATATACACATAGATACCATAAACCAAAAATCTATAATAGATACACAAAAAGAAGTGAAGAGAAAAGAATCCAAACATAACATCAAATCACATGAGAAGAAAGAGAAAGAACAGAGAACTACAAAAATAAAAGACTTGAAATGAAAAAACACTTTTCATTTTCACCAATAACTTTATTGAACAACATTCACCATTTTGTTCCACTACTTTCTGCCACCTTTCAGGAAATTTCATAATTCCATCTTCCCCAAACTTTTTATCTTTTCGAGCAAAGAACTGTTCCAGGTGCCTTTTGCTATCTTCCAAGGAATTGAGATTTATTCCATTAAGAGAATGTTGTAAAGACCAAAATAAATGGAAACCCAAAGGTGTCATATGTGGTGAATACAATGAATGAATCAGAACTTCCCAGCCAAGGTGTAACAGTTTTGCCTGGTCATCAAAGAGACATGCAGTCTGCATTATTCTGATGGAAGATTATGCATTTTCTGTTGACTAATTCTGGATGCTTTTTGTCAAGTGCTGCTTTCAGTTGGTCTAAGTGGAAGCAGTGCTTACTGGAATTTATAGTTTGGTTTTCTGGATGGAGCTCATAATAGAGGACTCCCTTCCAATCCCAGCATATACACATCACCTTCTTTGGATGAAGATCAGCCTTTGGTGCGGTTGGTGGTGATTCCTTTCACTTGCCCCATGATCTCATGCGTTCTACATTATTGAAAAGTATCCACTTTTCATCACCCATCACAATTTAAAAACAGAATGTTTTCATTACATTTAAGTAGAGAATCACATGTGGATCTGTTTTGCTTGTTAGTTTATTTTGTTCATTAGATTCCTCTTGTAAGTGAGATCATATGGTATTTGTCTTTCACCAACTGGCTTATTTCACTTTGCATAATAGTCTCCAGTTCCATCCATGCTGTCACAAAAAGTAGGAATTCCTTCTCCTTTCTTTCTGCTGTATAGTCAAAGAACATGTATGAATGACCCATGGACATGGACAACGGTGTGGGGATCAACTGTGGAAGTGGGGGTTAAGCTGGGCAGAGAAGACCAAGGGAGAAAAATTGGAATAACTATAATAGAAAAGAACAAGAAAAAAAGAAGCACATGTGGAAATATGGTTAAAAATGTTTTTGTTGTTTGTTTGTTTGTTTAATTTATGGGGAACCCAAACATCAAAGCAAGTAACATAACCAAGCTGGTGCAAATAATTTTCAATGCTTGATTTGTATATTTTGAGTATGTCAGCTACCTCCCGTGTAATATAACATTGATTGTTCTCAGTTAATGTCTCAGTTTTATCACTATCAACTTCAACTGGTCCACCGAACTGTGGAGCATCATTCAGCAAATCTCCAGCATGAAACTTTGCAAACCACTTGTCAGGCACAGCATCTTCTCCATACACCACACAAATCTTTTTTTTTTTTTTTTTCATCTTGGTTACAGTTTTACCTTTCTTGAAATAATAAAACATAATATGCCAAAAATGTTACTTATTTTCTTCCATCTTTGATATTAAAATGGCTACACAAAAATTTGCCAATTTTGATATGATTTTTAAGTGCACCACAGAAATGACTGCTGTCATGATATAACCTAACAAAATTATTTTGAATGAAGTTAAAGACAACTATGTTTTTCTAGAGCTACTGTACATAAAGACAGAATGAACTTATTTAAAATACATTTTATTGATTATGCTATTACAGTTGCCCTATTTTCCCATCTTTATTCCCCTCCACCCTAAACACCCCCTCCCACCCACATTCCCCCTCTTTAGTTCATGTCCATGGGTCATACATAGTTCTTTGGCTTCTACATTTCCTATAATATTCTTAACCTCCTCCTGTTTATTTTCTATGTATTATTTATGCTACTTATTCTCTGTACCTTTACCCCTCTCTCCCCCTCCCCCTCCCCCTCTGATAACCTCCATTTGATCTTCATTTCTGTGATTCTGTTCCTCTTCTAGTTGTTTGTTTAGTTTTGAGGGGGTAGGGTTTAGGTTCAGTTGTTAATAGCTGTGAATTTGTTGTCATTTTACTGTTCATATTTTTTATCTTCTTTTTCTTAGATAAGTCTCTTTAACATTTCATATAATAAGGACTGGGTGATGAACTCCTTTAACTTGACCTTGTCTGGCAAGAACTTTATCTGCCCTTCCATTCTAAATGATAGCTTTGCTGGATAGAGTAATCTTGGATGTAAGTCCTTGCCTTTCATGACTTTGAATGCTTCTTTCCAGCCCCTTCTTGCCTGCAAGTTTTCTTTTGAGAAATCAGCTGACAGTCTAATGGGAACTCCTTTGTAGGAAACTGTCTCGTTTTCTCTTGGTGCTTTTAAGATTCTCTCCTTATCTTTAATCTTGGCTAATGTAATTATGATGTGCCTTGGTGTGTTCCTCCTTGAGCCCAACTTCTTTGGGACTCTCTGAGCTTCCTAAACTTCCTGAAAATCTATTTCATTTGCCAGATTGGGGAAGTTCTCCTTTATTATGTTTTCAAATAAGTTTTGAATTTCTTGCTCTTCCTCTTCTCCTTTTGGCACCTCTATGATTCAGATTTTGGAACATTTAAAGATGTCCTGGAGGTTCCTAAGCTTCTCATTTTTTTTTTAATTCTTCTTTTTTCATTCTGTTCTGGTTGAATGTTTCTTTCTTCCTTCTGCTCCAAACTGTTTATTAGAGTCCTGGTTTCCATCCCATCACTGATGGTTCCCGGTAGATTTTTCTTTATTTCACATAATGCAACCTTCATTGCTGCCTGGGTCTTTTTTATGCTGTTGATGTACCCAGTGAGTTCCTGAAGCATCCTGATAACCAGTATTTTGAACTGTGCATCTGATAGGTTGGTTATCTCTTCATCACTTAGTTGTATTTTTTCTAGAGCTTTGATCTGTTCTTTCATTTGGACCATTTATTTTTGTTGTCTCGGCATACCTGTTATGTAGTAAGGGGCAGAGCCTTAGGTATTCACCAGGGCAGGGCAACCCATATCACTGCATTGTGATACTATATATGGGGGAGGGGCCCAAGAGGGAACAGTACCACTTGCTCAGCTCTCTGCAGTTTTCAGTCACTTTCCCCACTACCCATAATCAAATTGGGCCCTTCTGGTGCTGATTCCCAGTGGGTGGGTTTGTGTACATTCCAGGTGTCTGTGAGTCTCTCCAATGAGCTCTCCTGTGAGGCTGGGAGTTTCTCCCACTGCTGCCTCAACCTCCACTGGTGTTTTCAGTCAGAGGTTTGAGGCTTTATTTCCCCACACTAGAACCCTGGGTTGCTTAGTCTGTCTCTCTCCCCAGTTGTTCCCCCTGGTTTATCCATATGCAAATGTGGGACCATCCTATCCACCAGCCACCACCTCACTGGGTCCACCAGCTGCCACCTTGCCCACCCTGGTCCTCCAGCCACCACTTTGCTGAGAGTCCTCTCTGCCCAGCTGCCCACCTCTGCCCCTCCTATTGGTCTGGATGAATGTTTCTTCTTTAACTCCTTGGTTGTCAGACTTCCATAAAATTCAATTTTCCATTAGTTCTGGTTGTTTTTTGTTTTTAAATTGTTGTTGTCCTTCTTTTGGTTGTGCAAGGAGGAACACTGTGCCTACCTATGCCTCCATCTTGGATGGACAGAATGAACTTCTTTGGCCAACCTCATTAAAAAAATGGCAATAAGCACATACCTTGCAATAATTAAATTCAAGTGGACTAAATGCTCACATTAAAAGATATAGGTGACTTAATGGATAAAAAAACAAGACCTATGCATTTTCTGCCTATAGGAGACTCATTTTTAGATCTAAAGACACACACGGACTGAAAGTGAAGGAATGGACAAGGATATTCAATGCAAGTGGAAACAAAAACTGGAGTAGCAATACTCATACAAAATAGACTTTAAAATGATTATAACGAGAGACAAACAAAAGTATTACATAACAACAAAGAGTTTCAACCAGTGAGAGTATATAATACTTGTAAACATCTATGCACTGAACAAAGGAGCACCTAACTACATAAAAAAATATTAATAATCAAACAAGGAGATACTGAAAACACTAAAATAAAAGTAGGGGGATCTAACACTCTACCTGAATCAGCAGAGACATCATCCAGGTAGAAAATCTACAAGGAAACATTGGCCTTAAATACCATGTCACAGCAGATGAACTTAATAGATACAGATATAAAACATGCCGTCCAAAACCAGTAAAATACCTATTCTTTCAAGTACACATAGTTCATTCTCCAAGATAAATAAATCTGCTAGGTCATAAAACAAGTCTCAATAAATTCAAGAATGAAATCACATCAAGCATCACTTTTGACCAAAATGGTATGAAACTAGAAACCACAAGAAGAAAACTGGAAACATATCAATAGAGGATAAACTGCATACTACTAAACAACCAGTGGGACAGGGGAAAAAATCAAAGGGGAAAGTTTAAGAGACACCATGAAACAAATAAAAATGGAAACACAATGGCCCTGTCAAGGTGGCTTAGTTGGTTGGAGCATCATCCTGTACATCAAAAGGTGGTGGGTTCGATCCCCAGTCATGGCACATGCCTAGGTTATAGGTTCAATGCCAGTCGGAGTACATATGGAAGGCAACCAATGTTTCCCTCTCACATCAATGTCTGTCTGTTTCTCTCTCTCTCTCTCTCTCTCTCTCTCTCCCCTGCCTCCCTCTCCCTTCCTCCCTCTCCAAAATCAACAAACATATCCTCAGGTTAGGATTTTTAAAAAAGGAATGGGCAGAGGGCCTGCATATACATTTTTCCAAAGAAGATATACAGATGGTCAACAGAAACATGAAAAGATGCTCAACATCACTAATCATTTGGGAAATGAAAATCAAAACTATAAGATATTACCTCACACATGTCAGAATATCAATTATCAAAAAGACAGCAAAGAACAAGTGTTGGTGAGGACGTTCAGAAAACAGAACACCTGTGCAGTGTTGGTGGAATTGTAAATTCATACAGCCATTATGAATAACTGTATAAAGGTTCCTCAAAAATTAAAACAAGAATACCATATGACCCATCAACTTCAATTCTGGCTATTTGAGGCGAACAACAACACTAATGCAAAAGGGTATATGCACCTCTATGTTCATTGCAGCATTATTGACAGTAGCCAAAACAGGGAAGCCGCCTATGTATCCATCAATAGACAAATGGATAAAGATGCAGTATACAAAAAATAGAATATTAGTCATAAAAATGAAATCTTGCCATTTCCAACGACATGATTAGACATGCAAAGTGTAGTATGCTAAGTAAAATAAGTCAGATCAGAAAAGACAAATGTCATTTGACATACTTATATGTGGAATCTAAAAACAAAACAGAAACAGGCTCATAAACACAGAGAATAAACTGATGGTTGCCAGTGGGAAGGGGGATGTGGCAATGGGTGAAGAAGGTGTAGGGGAATAAGAAGTACAAGCTTCCAGTTATAAAATAAATGTCATGGGGATATAATATACAGCACAGGGAATATAATCAGCACAGTTATAATACCTTTGTGCAGTGATAGATTGTTATTAGACTTGTAACAATCACAAGGTATATAAATGTTGAATCACTATGTTGTACACCTGAAACTAATATAATGATATATGTTAACTATACTTTAATAAAAATATATATAAAATGAAATATTTATTTTGAAAGCAGAAAATAATTAGCTATTTTTAGCAGTGGTATTTTTCTAACTCTACTTCCTAATTGGCCTGATTCGGTTTTAAGAGAAAGCATTGAAGAAACTAATGTGGAAGCATCTAAATCACTTCCTGTGACCTCTCCACTCAAACCCAGCCCTAAAGTTCTCTTTTCCCAACTCCCTTTTCTCACTGAAGTTGTCCTCTTCAAAGATAAGATTGGCCCAGCCCACTAACCAAAAACTGAGATAGCGATGTGTCTTTCCATGAAGTCAAAAACATTTTCTTTTATCCCTGTATGTGTGTCTTTCTTAGATGCCACTGCTCAGCTCTCTGTCTGCTTACCCTCTCCAGTCCCTGCCAATCCAACATAACAGCAAAGCACAACCTGATTATATCAAAACGGATCCACTCACTCCCCACCCCAGGAGCTCATATTCTGGTTCAAGGCTTCCCATTCACCATCTCGGTGATGAACCAAGGGCTCATCATGGACAAGTTTTTGGGCTCTGAATGAAAGTTCTTCTAGTAGTCAGTCATTCCAGGATCTCAAGAGCAAGAGTCAGAGAAAGCAAGAGACATTCAGAAACAATGTACAAGTGGGGATGGTAGACTAAGACAGGAAGAGAGAGGCTTCACCAAAGAAAAAATACTGCTAGCAAGTATGCAAAGAATTCATTAAACACAGAGGGATCCAGAAATGTGCATGTGGTGGATTAAGAGCTTTGCCTTGTAGCAATCTGATGTGGTATAACACTGGCACATTCTAGTTATATGACCTGGGATGAATTACATAATTTTCCTGAGCCTTAGTTTCTTCATTTGTAAAATACACGTAATAGTACTTATTTCACAGAGCTTTTGTCAGAAGTGCTTAGCACACTGTTTGACACATACCAAGAGCTCAGTTAAAGGTATAATTTAGCCAAAGCCCCAGGCCTGCAGCATTAATGTTTTCTAAGATGCTACCACTTTATCTTTAGTATTTTTATACATATAAATCTTAAATGTTTATTTAATAACTAGAATCATATAAAACTGTACTGGCAAAAAGTGACAAAAGATTAGGATTATCCAGAATAGGCATAAGGATGAAGAATAGATGATACAGAAAAAAAATATGTAGTTCAAAAAATATATAGAAGCCTGAGGAATCTAGAGGAGTTCTCTCGACCGGATATTTCCAAGTACAAATTGGACAACCTATTATTCAGGTTGAAATATTCAGCAGATAGTTGGATAGATTGATTCAACACACAGAAGAGAAAGGTCTTAGCTCTTAGCTACACATAGCATTTTGAAGCCATTTGCAAGTATCTATCCAAGGATAGGTCACCCAAGAAAAGTACATAAAATTAGACAAAAAGTCACAGGATAAGGCACTGTAAATACCAATGTTTAAAGGCAAGGTTTAAAAAACCAATAAAATAGACAGAAAGAAAATGTTTCAATAAAAAAGATTAAGGACTAGTCAGTATTCATTGGCTATGACAGTAGCTCATTCATTCATTCATTTATTCAGCTAGCATTTATATTGCATTTACTACAAGCTAGGTTTAATGCTAGGTGGAGATGGGGTGACGAGCAGGAAAAACCAGGCTCTACCAGCATGGGACTTACTGTCTAGGAAATAATTCAAATATAAACCAGTAATTGAACAAGTCCACAGGAGACCTTTCCAAGAATCAGTGGATAGTCCAGAAACCAGATTTAAAGTTGTAAAAGAAAATTAAGAGAGTGAAAGTGAACCCTTTCAACAAGCTTTGCTATAAGGTTAGAAGAGAGGGCCTGTGGGGTCAGTGTTGTGGAAAGATTTCAAGCATTGTGTACTTTTCTAAACATGAGATTCAATTATTTTCTCATCAATTCCTAGGCCTCTCAAAATCCAAATAATAGTAAGAGTCATGTCTATATGGACTATGCTCGAAGCAGCTGTCGGAGCAGATTGACTGTCCTTTTGTGTCTTCAGAGACCGTGGGCCCAGGCGCTCTCCCCGCGGTCCCGCACAACATATGTTCTCTTCTGCAGAGTGAGAATATCTGCACTAGCCTCAGTACGTACAGCAGGCCCTTTAATTAATGCTCAATACGCTTTACACATTAGCAAATATCACTGTGCCCCTATGGAACTCTAAGGCATCTGGCAGACTTATGTCTCCCTCAAGATCCTGCTTGTTTCCCTTATAGTCAAAAGGCATGAATCACACACTCTTAACTTCGCCCAAAAATCATGATAAGCTCTGTCTCCAAATGCTCTTTGGCCTTCAGCCTCTCTCTTTGTTAACTGGTTTAACTCCTTAGATTCATGATTCCTAGCCTTTGGGTCTTCATGACTTTCATGGCCAAAAATATAGGATTTTTGGTGTCACATACAGAGGAATTAAAATACAAATGCCAGTTTTAAAAACATATATATATTCGGAAATCAAATAAAAATGCATTGTCACTATTCTATTTAGTTGGTTATCCCTTAGGCTTTGTGTTAGGATTTAAAGTAAACTTTTTTTTTACACTAATCAAGTTCATGTTATCTACCCTCCTGTGACAAGATTCTTTCATGTGTCAGTACACAGGCAGCTCAGCTTTGGCCTGGTATTAAGCTGTACTTTTTATATCTTACTTGACAAAGTGTACCCTACTCTGCAATCCTTCATCTCAGGAATCCATCTCCCAGAAATCATTGTAACACTATGTGCAACTCACCTGTGAAAATTTGCTGGAACTCTAGTCTGCCATAACACACAAGTTAATATGCAGTTTAAGCTCTGTTGTAAGCAAAAACATATTGTAAATTGAAAACCAAACAAGGATTTTCCAAATCGTAAGGTAATTTATTGTATATCTATCGGTTGAAAAGCAGAGACAAATGGCTGAGAAAAATTGTTTAGCTTCCCACAGAACATAAGGGCCTGTAGCCGCTGGTACAACCCCCAGAGCATCTGGAGGTGCCCATTCAATTAGTCAAAAGCAGTTGACTACACGTAGCATGGTAGCTGAAACCTTAGTTTTCCCAGGACAACATCAGTCCATGCCTTTGTCCAAGCATCCTAGTGTTTCAATGATAGCGTCTCCTTTCATTCTCAAACATGTCTTAATTAGAATAATAAATTATTTGATCATCTCAGGCAAAGAGCATCCCAAATCTTCTAACCAGATAAATGCCTAATTTTTTTCCAACTTTTTAGCCAGCTTGAAAATCATATACCTATTGTTGCAAAGAAACAGTTCTCCAAAACATGAGTTCTTCAGAAAAGTCCTGAGATTACCAGAGGCACTGGACCAGACTTCGTGAGTTTAAACAAATGTATCTGGCTTTAACCATTTTGTAGGTTCTGATCTGCCTGAACCAGCCTCTAATATTCACACTTACACCCTTCATTGAACAGCTATTCCATTAAACTACATGCCAATCTGAGTGGAAAGTACTGAATCCTGACATTTGGTAAAATCTCGAAGCAATGTGAACTGTCATTTTGTGCATTTCAATTTAGGACTATCTACTTTCATTGTATCTTATTAGCATCCTTTCTGTCCCACTCCAGTCTTTGTTCATGCTTGCAGCCCTGAACCTCTGAAGAGCAGTTACCCTGTGCATTTACTTGTGCTATACTCCATTATTCCAAACATTCAGAACTGTGCATAGAACTTTCTCTATCCTCTCACACCCTACCCAGTGGTTTCTGGATACTGCCCTAATCCCAAATCCCTGCTATTTCTCATTACCCTTTGTTAACAGCTTTCTAAGTGATTTTTTTTTTGAGACAATGGGATTCTGTTTTTAGCCAACCTAATTTCACTGAAATTTGCAAGTAAAATTTCATGAGCTATATCAAATGCTTTATTAATTACCAAATATACATTCTAGACTCCCCAGTAATTTCATGCCCTTTTTTATGTACTAGAGAATGTATTTTTCCAAGCCTTTTGTTAATGTATATGTAAAATATTTCCTCTTCTCTTGCAACCTCCCAGCTGCTTTCTGACGGTAATAGATCATGCCATTGGATAGGACCACAGAGCCGTGTTCTGCTTTTCTTGTTAAAGAATTCAAGTAAAAATGACCAATGGTATAGAAATCATCTTGAAGTCAACTGAAGGAAATAGAATACTTGGCCTCCACACACACACACACACACACACACACACACAAAGCTTCACTAAAAACATATCTGCCTACAGATATCTGAAGGACAGTCCAACCTTGCGGAGCACTGATGAGCAGAACCAGGACCAAGAGATATGATTTATAGTGGCAGAATGCAACTCAGTAAAATTCATTCATTATTTCAGCAAACAGTTCATTGAGAGACATCTAAATATGAAACATTATTTTGGACCATTATGGTGGAAGATGCAAAGAAGAATTAATTAAATTCCCTGGTCTCAGTCTTTTATGACCCATTATGGTCACATAATGCATGAGAATCCATACAACAGTTCAACTCTGAGATGGACTGAGCCTTGAAGGAAGGAACATTAGTCACTAGAAAGATACAAGTAAAAGCTGAATGACCACCTGTCAGGTATATTATAGGAAAGATTCTTGCATTAGGCGGATATTTACTTATTTATTCTTTGCCTTCTTTCAGAAAGGCCTCCTGATCCAGTTCATGAGTAACAAACATATCAGTTTAGGGCATTCCTTTATCAGTAAGCCAGCATCTCCTCCAGAATCCCTTTGCCACTGAGGAACCAGGCAAAGAGGCAGATATACATATATATATAAAATCTCCTTGCACTCCTTGCAAAACAAAAAGGGAAAGAAAACCAATCTCCATTGGGCTGTGGAACATGAGAAGACTTGTAGAGGGAGGGTGAAGAGTTCACAGGCACAGCCCTTCACATTCCCCTCATTAGAATGGAACCACAGGGAGAAAGGGAGAGAAGTACCCCAGCAGTTGTAGGAGATCCTCAGTAGTGGGGGGAAAATTTTTTGGTTTTTCAGTGCTCATAAAAGTTGTGTTTACATTACACTGTAGTCTATTAAGTGTGCAATAGCATTATGTCTAAAAATCGCACAATCTTAATTTAAAAACACTGTACTGCTAAAAAAAATACTAATCATCATATGAGCCTTTGACAAGTCATTTTTTCTGTTGTTAGTAGACAGTCTTGCCTCAATATTGATGGCAGCTGACTCAGGGGAGTGGTGGTGGCCAAAGGTCGTGATGGCAATTTAAAAAAATAAGACAACAACAAAGTTGGCTGCATCAAATGACTCTTCCTTTCACAAACAGTTTCTGTGCAGCATGTAATGCTGTTTGCTAGTATTTTACCCACTTTCTTTCAAAATTTGATCATTAATCCTATCAAACCCTGCTTTATCAACTTAATTTGTATATTCTAAATCTTTCGTTGTTATTTCAACAGTCTTCACAGCATCTTCAGCAAGAGCAGCTTCCACATGAAGAAGCCTCTTTCCTTGGTCATTCGTAAGAGGCCATTCTTCATCTGTCCCAGTTTTATCATGAGATCGCAGCAACCCAGCCACGTGTTCAGGCTCCACCTCTAGTTCTATTCTGTTGCTATTTCCCCCACAGCTGCAGTCACTTCCTGCGCTGAAGTCTTGAACCCTCAAAGCCATCCAAGAAGGTAAAATCACCTTCTTCCAATCTCCAGTTAATGCTGATATTTTGACCTCTTTCAATGAATGGTGAATGTTCTTCATGGCACCTAGAATGGTGAATACTTTACAGAGGTTTTCAATGTCCTTTGCCCAGGCCCGTCAAAGAAATCACTATCTATGGTAGCTATAGCCTTATGAAACGTATTTCTTAAATAATAAGGCTTGAAAGTCAAAATTACTCCTTGATCAATGGGCTGCAGAATAGATGTTACGGTAGCAGGCATGAAAACAACATTAATCTTGTACATCTCCATCAGAACTCTCACGTGACCTGGTGCATTGTCAATGAGCAATAATATTTTGAGAGGAATTTTTTTCTGAGTGGTAGGTCTCGACAGTGGGCTTAAAATATTCAGTAAACCATGTTGTAAACAGATGTGCTGTCATCCAGGCTTTGTTTTCCCATTTGCAGAACACAGGCAGAGCAGATTTAGCATAATTCCTAAGGGCCCGAGGATTTTGGGGATGGTAAATGAGCATTGGCTTCAACTTAAAGTCACCAGCTGCATTAGCCCTTGACAGGAGAGTCCCTCGAAGCCTCAAAGCCAGGCGTTGACTTCTCTCTGGCTGTGAAAGTCTTACATAGCACTTCATTCCAACACGAGGCTGTTTCATCTACAGTGGAAATCTGTTGTTTTCATTAATTATCTCAAAATAATTATCTTTGGATTATGTTGCTGCAGCCGCTATATCAGCACCTGCTGCTTCACTTGACACATTTATGTTACAGGGACAGCTTCTTTCCTTAAACCTCCTGAGCCGACCTCTGCTAGCTTTGAATTTTTCTTCTGCAGCTTCCCCACCTCACTCAGTCTTCATAGAAATGAAGCGAGTTCCAGCCTTGTTCTAGCTACATCTCTGGTTTAAGGAAATGTTGTGGCTGTTTTGATCTGCTAAGTCAGACCACTGAAACTTTCTCCCTATCAGCAATAAGACTGTTTTCCTTTCTTATTATTCATGTCTTCACTGGAGTAGCATTTTTAATTTCCCCCAAGTAATCTATACATTTCCTTTTCATTCCCAACTTGGCCAACTATTTGGCACAAGAGGCTTAGCTTTCAGCCTGTCTTGGATTTCAGTAGGCTTTCCTCACTAAGCTTAGTCATTTCTAATTTTTTACTTAAAGTAAGAGATGTGTAAGTCGTCCTTTCACTTAAACACTTAGAGGCCCTCGTGAGGTTCTCAGACAGCCAGATTCCAACACAGTTGTGTCCCGGGGAGTGGAGAGGCCCAAGGAGAGGGAAGGAGACAAGGGAATGGGCAGTCAGGGAGCAGTCCAAAGACCCACATTTATTGATTAAGTTCACTGTCAATTACGAGCGTGTTTGGTGGCGCTCCAAAACAATTACAGCAGTGACATCAAAGATCACTGATCACAGATCACCACCACACGTAGAAATGAAAGGTTTGAAATGTTGTGATAAGTACGGAAATGTGACACTGGGAAAGGAAGGAGCACAGGCCACTGGAGAAATGGTGCTGACGGACTTGCTCAGCACAGAGTTGCCCCAAACCTTCAATTTGCAAAGAACACGCTATCTACAGCCATAATGCTGGAATTATCCATTTCTCTTTTCCTTTCCATCAGTTTTGCTTCATGTAGTTTCAAACGCTGTTACTAGGTTTGTACGTATTTTTGGATTGTTGTATCTTAACAAATTAACCATTGTATAATTATAGAATATTTCTCTGCATCTCTTACAATAATCCTGATCCTGAGGAATATTATATAATATTAATATTGCTAGTTTTCCTGTTTTGGGTATTTTCATGGTATAACTGTTTTTCATCCTTTTAAATTCATCCATCTGTGGCTTTATGTTTAATGTGCTCCTTTTGTATAGAGCATGTTATTAGGGTTTGTTTTTTAATCCAGTCTGAGTATCTTTTTAAAGATGGAATGATTTGTTTATATTTAAAATGATTTTTTTCTTTGACTTATTTTAAGTCTAATATCCTGGAGATTTCTGGTCCTGTCTCTTATTTTTTAATTCTCTCCTTTCTTGGTTTTCTTCTTTATTAGTTAAGCAATATTTAGCAATATACCTTATCTTGGAATGCTTTATGAGCCATAATCTGTTGTTGTTTAGAGGTTTCTCTAAGGTTCAAAATATATGTTTTTAATGTATTATATTCTACCTTCAAATACATTATGTCACTTCTGTTAATGTGATGCCACTTCAGTTATAAGTGTACAAGTATACTTCTATTTCAACCCTCCCATTCTCTTATTATCTTGTTTTACTTCTTATTATAAGCATGGATAAGTACTTTTATCATTCTCTTTTATAGACAAATATCATTTGAATACATTTTAAGAGAAATATTAATTTACCTACCAACAATTTCCATTGCTCTTTTTTTTTATATAGATCTCAGTTTCCATCTGGTATCACTTACCTTCAGAAGAACATCCTGTAACATTTCATGCACTGCTGATCTGCTGTCGGCAAATTCCATTAACTTTTCTTTTTTTCTAAAAATGCCTTTATTAGCTTTCACTAGCCTTCATAATTGGAGAATATTTTCACTCTACATAAAATTCTAAGTTATAATTTTTCTTCCAGCACTTTAAGATTGTCATTTCAGTACTTTAAGTTTGCCTTCTAGCTTGCACTTTTTCCTAATGAATAGAGAGAATCATTCTTATTACTGTTGCTGTGTGTAATACACTATTTTGTCTGGTTGTTCTTAGCATTTTCTCTTTATCAACTTTTAGCAGTTTGATCATTGTATGCATGGATATGGTTCTATTTGAGTTCATCTTGTTTGCTTTTTTGATATTCATAAATGGGTGCTTTGTATATTTTTTCAAATCCAAAATTTTTTCAACCTTGATATCATTAAAGTTCTTTTTCTGACCCCAAATCTTTCCCTTATACTAGTATAATAAATCATCCAAGCTCTGAACAGCTTATTTCAGCTTTTCTTCTTTTGGCTTCAGTTTGTATATTTGTCCCTTTTCTACTAATTTACTAGTAATTTGTTCTATGGTGAAAAATCTGTTGTGAATCCTATTTGGTATTTTTTATTTCAAATATTATATTTTTCATGTATATAGCTAATTAGGATCCTTTTTGTATTTTCATTTCTCTATTATAATTATTGTCCTAATTATAGGTACATATATTTTCCTTTATAACTTTGAACACATTTATAATAATTGTTTAAAAGTTCTTATCTGAAAATTCCATCATACCTACAATTGGGTACAGGTTTCTATTAAATGATTATTTAGTGGGACACTTTTTTCTGCTTCACATCTCTAATATATAACATATCACAAACCTAATAGATGCTGCATTCATATACATCTGGATTTTATTGTCTCCCTGAGGAGAATATTGGGCTTCATTCCAGAAGACAGTGCACATACTTGTAGCCTGCTTGATCTTTTAAGTCTTTGTTTTGTCCGAGTGACCCTAGAATATCATTCACTCTAGGACTAACTTAGTCCTACTTCCGGAGCACGACCTTCCTAGGTTCTCTACTGAGTGCCCAAGTGTTCCACAAGATCATCCTTCTGGGGATGGAACATGATGTCTGCCAGCACCGCAAAGCTTAGGTCAGCAAATGACTCCCCAGTAGCTGTTTTTCCTTCTGCAGTTGTTCTTTGCTGGGCCAAGTGGAATCTTCCTTCCCAATATAACTCTTATCTCTCTGGTTCCCCTTCCATTCCATAAATTGCAATTTCCTCAGCACCAAACTCTGAACTCTAAATACTCAGTTCAATGATAACACTAGGTTCTTCCTGCACTGCAGTGTAGAGTGATTCCAGGCCAAAAAAAAGAAAAAAAAAATTTCACTGCCTTGTAGTAATACAAATGTCTCATCCGTGGCATTTAGAGTGGTCCTAGAATATCATTTACTCTAGGGCTGAATTAGTCCTGCTCCTGGAGCACGACCTTGGTAGGTTCTCTAATAAATGGCATGGCGACCACATTCTCAGTCATTTTAGATGAAATTTCTAAGGCCAGACTAATGCAGCTCATTTGCCTTCCACTGTGCTTTGTAAAAGCTCTAGGCAGATATTCTTTATCAAATTCTGTCTTTATATTGTAAAAAAAAATGGCACTTCATTCTTTGTACATTGAGAATTCTCATTATATTCTTCTGACTGCAGTGGTTTTAGGATAAGAAGATGAGCTGGAGACAAGCCTTCCAGTAGGTAATTAATCACTGTAATCAGCGCTTACAGCCATTCACACAAGGTGAGAGAGTCAAGTGGAGAAAGGAGTGACTTCACCATCTTTTCAGGGTTATTACAAATCCTGCTAAGGTTACACTCATTAAAATTGCTATTAACTTTTCTTCCCCCAACAGGATAGTTAATTAAATCTTCCTCATATTTCAACATTAAGGCAATTAAAGGGGAAAAATAAGAGTTAATGTGTCCAAACATGGGGCAAACAGATTCCTTCAGGAAGTTGTTAGAAGAACTTCCTAAAAGGCAGATGAAATGGAATTTGGGTAAGTTATAATGAGCTCCAGCTTAAAAGGCAAAAGTCAGTAGTCAATATTTTATATACCCACCTCACCAATTTGGCCTGAATTCCTCTTTTGGTTTGTCTTTCTGAGTAGCATTTTTCATTTTGATTTAGAAGATCCAGGTTTCACCGGTCATAAAGTGCATACAATTTAACACAGACTTTGACAAGAAGAAAGCAAAATTACAATGCGAACTTACTGAGACCCCCCCGGCCTGGTAAGCGGACAATGGAGCTGGTACATCTGCTCCTGTTGACATCCTCTCTAATGAACCATGCTTTTCAAACCTTCTCCCACGTGTACAATGCCATTTTGTTCTCTATTTTATCTTTAGGGATTTCATATTATCTGTGATTAGTTTATCCTTTATCTCCTCCATATTTTTCTGTAATATCTTTGCAATCCTAGTGCATGCCTAATCTTTAAGAGTAAAATAGCCAACATTTTTTAAGCATTTGCAATGTACTGGGTAACCTTCTAAATTCTTCATGTATGTTAACCTATTTCATCCTGCTAACACTTGAAGAAGTAGATGCCATACTGTTTTTCCACACTGAAGCACCAAGAAGCACACAGCTCACTGAAACGGCAGAATCTGCCTGCAGACCCACAGTCAGGCTCCAGAACCTGAGCTCTTAGACACTACAGTCTCCTGCTTCTCTTTGATTTATGGATACTGAGTGTTGGGAGGACACACCTGGTTTCGAGCAGTATCCTAGGCACCAAGGCATCAGGAGCTTCCGGGTCCAAGAACACCTACTGAAATGTCAGTTGAGAGATGCTGCATGAGATCTCGTGAGATCAAGAATGAGTCTCCAGAGAACAAAAGTGAATGTATTGGGCCTTTCCCGGTCCGAGTCATGCCTCGTCCTGCTGCTGTTATCAGATATGAGCCAGCATGGTGATGGGAAAGGCTGACCTAGAATGGCTGGTGAAAGATGTTGCCATGAGACCACTTTGCATAAGCTATTGTGAATATTTGCTTCTTTGAGCCTCATTTGACATGTCTCATTATCTGCTGCCAGAACCCAGAAAACATCATTTATGATATCAAAAAAATTTTTTTTCTTAAATTAAGCAAGTCAAATCGATCCATCTTCATGACATTATTCTGGAAACTCCAATAAAGCCACAACTACTGATGAGGTTGGAAACAAGGTTTTTAGTATCAGTAAAATGAGTAGCCGCAGACAACCAGAGCCTCTCTTCTTCATGCACATAATATCAAGGAGCATTTGCTGCAATCACATGATGGATACTATATATAAAAATAAATAATACCCAGATAAAATCCTGAAGATTCAGATGCAACAGGCAAGGCCCATATGGTTACATTTTTTGAAGCTTCATTGTGATTCTGATATCCAGCCAGGTTGGAGAACTGCCTTAGATGAGTGAAAGGAACGCAGTGGTGCAGGAACCAGAGGGCTACGGGGGCACATGAAGAAATATACCCAGTCTGGTTCGGGAGGTGGGATGCAGATGACTTTTTGGTGAAAGTGGAATTCAAGCTGAGATGTGGAGGAGGCGGGTTAAGAAGCAAAGAGGAAAGGCAGTCAAGAAGACAGAATAAGTGCAAATGCATAAGGCCTAAATAAGAATACCTGGGAAAAGGTAATTACAACTGCAGCTTTGATTCATGGTGGGGCATGAGCAGGGCTGAAGGTGGTTAAAGGAGGTCCCCAGTGGGGAAGCTTGATAGGCAAGACCCTCAGACTTATGTCTGAGCACACTTAAAAAAGAACGCAGTCGGCTTTTATTGATTCCAACCATAAGAATGAACAAGTTATATACAAACTCCTGCTGGGAAGTCTCCCTTAGACTACTACCTACAGCCTGACACATTCCTCAGAAAAATGAGGTCTGCCTAACTGGCTGTGTCTCACGGAGCTGTTAATAGAAGCTTGTCCAGCTTTCTTCAAAAGAGACCAGCAGTCATGAGAAAAAAAGATGCCTCTCGCTTAACAAAAAGTTGTTCTAAATAACCTCTGTAAACTCAATGCATGTCTTCATTTACTTAATTCAAATTCCTTATATAATAGTCACGTCTGTGTGGAAAGCCATTTGTGGCAGAGATATCCATTTTAAAATTTAATCTTAATTATACAAATAATGCATGAGTATATTCTCTGTATAAATTATTAAAACATTAGACATCAATTTTCTTTAACCTCTGTGCCTATCTTGATTCCTTCCTCAGATGTAACCACTGTTAACAATTTACTGTGTGTTTTTTTCAGATTCTTTGTATATGTGTTCATAGAAAACATCCAGCATCGTTTTGTGGGTTTCTTTTGAAATATACATAAATAGCAGCGTATTGAAATGATGATTACTTCCACACAGTAAATTTTGCTTAGAGACTGAGCAATCCTTTGTGCAAAATAAATGCTATATAAACAAATAAATAATGAATAAATGAAAAAAAAATAAGTGATAGTTTCAAAGATTAAAGACTTCAGGCCCTTCACTGAAGCAGACAGACTTCAGTTTGAATCTCGGCTCTACTACTTGTGAATACTTTAACTTTGGGAAAATCATAACTTCTTTTAAGCCATTTCTTTACCTTTAAAATGGAGTTACTGTTTTTTATCTCATAGGATTGCTGTAGTAAAGCACCTAGAACAGTGTGTTTCCTAGGGGGGAAAATGTTCATTTTATTTCTGCCTCACTGTCATTCTTTCATAATGCTTGATACAGCATTCTTCTCTGAACAGGAGAGGTGATTTGTGATTCACCAGGAAAAAAATGTTTAGGAAAAATGTTCAAACGCCTCCTAGACATGTTCCCCCTGGTGTCCCAGCCAGGGTGTCTGACATCATGATACTCGATCTTAAACTGCTTCTCCTCCTGTGGAGGCTGTGTCTACTCGCCAGGTCACGCGGCCCCCTTTGTGCACCTCAGCAGCTCCTCACGCATCCTGGCCTCCTCTGCAGCTCAGATCCTCATCAGCTTTCTGAGATTAGAGCCTTCACCTTGCAACCAATCAACCATTCCCCAGAATCGTGCATGCTTATCCCAACTCTTCCTTAGCACTAACCACTAGTAACTCTATCACCAAAGAGAAGAGTCAGCATCTTCAGCCTGGCATCCAGGGCTTTTCGCCATTTGGCCCCAAACGGCGGTGACAAATTTGGTTTCTATTTCCCCTACACCATTAGCTCCAACAAAATCAACTGCCGTCTGTTGACCCTTTGCCTGTGCTTTTCAGTCTCTGCCTTTGCTTGTGATGCTCCTACTATTTCAAATACTCTTTCTCCCCTTCTTAGCTCTGCACATTTAATTCCGCCAAGACAAAATGGAATATAGTGAATTTAAATGCAGAGTTCAGAGCCAAACATATCTGAGTTCAAGTCCCAGTTCCATCCCCAATTAGGCACAGGACATGTCTTTTTAATATTTCTTTTCCTCACTTTATTAACAGAAATAGTAAGAGAAACTACTTCACAAGATTTGAAGAAGAAATGGATACACACACACACACACACACACACACACTCACGAGTTAGGCAGACAGCTGGTGCTAGGTAATCATCAAATGTTACTACCAATGTTATTTAACACCTACTTCTAATGCCATTGCTTCCGTGAGGCCCTCTGTGGTCCTGCAAAGATAATGTTATTTCTGAAAAGTAACAGCATTTCACTTGTGCCTCTTGTAAGATGTTTACAACTTTATGTCTTACTGTATAGTACCAATTCCCTTGATTACATTTTTTAACACAAAATGAAATAAGTTTTCCAAAGGATTTTCAAATCTATGTCAACAGTACAAAAAGTCATGGAGAAAGTAGTTTGGATGTGGAAAACTACTATATATTTTTCTAAATAAATGCTTTGACATCTAAGGCCTGGGAAAGGAGTTGGCCACTTTTAAAAGTCAGAGCTAGATTTCAACAGTGCTATTGAGGTTAATTTCAGAAGTGTTAGTAAACACCCTTATTTTGTCAAGTCTAAACTATTACAAAAGAAATGGACAAAATATAGACTAAGTTTTATGAGTTAATTTTAATTAAGTGGAAAGTTAATGTCAAATGATAAATTTATACAATAGTAAATCATTAAATATAAAACAATAGACTTTAGAAATACCTCATGTGTCAAAAATGAAAGTTAGAACATATTCAGAACTAAATGGTAATAAGAATACTCTATATCAGAACCTGAAGAATATTGTTAGAATGGTATTTAGAAAGATATTGATAGCTTTAAATCCTTGTATTGGAAAAAAACAATGAGTTAATGAGTTTAACTCATTGAAGCTAATGAGTTTAAGGTATTATAAAAAGGAACTAGAACTTATACACTAAGAAAACTGTAAAAGGAAATAATAAAGAATATAAATTAATTAAATGAAAAATAAAGCCATAAAAGAACAAAATTAAAGTCAAGTGAAAAAGAAGGCACAAGGAAAACATATTAGGAATAAAAAAGGAGTATTAATGCAATCATGATATGGCTAAAATTTTTAAAGTAACTATTGTAAAAAATATTATGCCAGCAAATTTGAAAATGTAGAGAAATGGTCTAAAATAATTCAAAAAGTAATTAAAAACATGTATTTAATGACTGCATTAAAGATATGAAATCAGTACCTATATAAGTGCACACACACATACAACATGCATTTGGCCTATGTCCATTCAGAAGTAAATTCTATCCAAATTTAAGGAACATAATTTGATCTATATAAACTTTTTCAGAGAGTAGGGGAAGAGGGGGAACATTCCTCAACTCATATTATGAGCTTAGTGTCTAAAATATTGCCATCAAAATCTGATAAGCTAAATATTAAAAAAATGAGTAAGAAAAAGAATTTCACCTGATACAATCCTAAATGCTATTAGCAAACCAAATCAGCAGTACATTTTTAAAAATCATGTCCAAGCTGAATTTAACCCAGGATGATAAGCAATAGAAAATCTGCTAACACAGTTCTGTAGATTATAAATATTAAAGATGAAAAGCCTTGAAATGGTCTTAATAGATGCATCAGAAAGGCATTTGCCAAAAAATCAACCCTCACTAATGGTTACACAAAAAAATTGAATAACTAAAATCTCTTCTAAAATTTGAAATAGACTGCAGCCTCCTCTCTCATTATTTGAAGGTGTCCTTCGTTAGGGCACCTTCCAAAAACACGCAGAAAAATACGTTAATGGTAAAACTCTAGATTTCCTTTCAGCACCAAGCAACAACACGATGCCCACTATCAATGCTTCTATTAATCATTCTACTTGATGTCCTTGCCGGTATAATATAAAAAGAAATGAATCTCACTCCAGTTACTGACTCATTTTTCTGCTCAGCTTTATAGCAAAACCTTTCTTTACAAGAATTGTTTATATTCTCTATTTCCAACTCCTCTTCTCACAACTTTTTCTATGTGGAAATAAATAAAAACCACCCAAATGCAAATGAACAAAGGCTATTTATTCAGAACTTGCTGCAACAAAGGAGTCAGCCACCATTGCTTGTGCTTAGTAGAGATTCAAAGGTAGGCATAGGAAAGCAAAAGCTTTATAGAAAAAAAGGGGGACATCCCCAGATATGCCGTGACTGGAGGCTGTTGGCATGAGAAAGCTGTAGGCAGGCAACTAGAAGCAAGGTGTCCTGTATGACTGGTTAGGGGTCTGACTACTTTTTAGTTTCCTGGACTGGAGATAGTGGTCTGACTTTCCACAGCTCTGAGCGGTAGAGAGTAGACTGATTTCCTGGGCTGGTTAAGGACTGGTTGTGGCAGACTGGGGGTCAGAATTCTATTTTTATTTATGTCTCATCATTGTCTAGTCTCTCACCTAAAACTCACCCATCATGCCTTTATTGCCATCACGCCCTTGAAACTGCTCTTCCCAAGGTTAAAATTTTGCTAAAACCCAATAGTTAATTCTTACCTTCATTTCACCTAATCTATCAGCTACATTTGGGATTGCTCTGTCCCTATTCCTGGACACATTTTCTTCACATGGCTTCCAGAGCATCACATTTTCTCGATTTTCCTCCCATTTTACTATCTATTTTATTCACCTCTGTATTCCCAGCTCCTAAACATTTTAGGTTTGGTGCTCAATACACATTCGTTTGATTCTTCTTTAATTTGTTGATCATCTTAGAGAGCCCTTCAGCTAGTCCCCAACTCCGTGTTTGAAAATGAAGGATATAAAGCCCAAAGGGGTGTAATTTCGTGTTTTAATTCATATAATGGGTTAATAAAAAAGAGAGAGATTAAAACTCAGGTATCCTGACTCCCAATTCAATGCTCTTTCCAGCAATAAAAGACTACCTCTGATGTTTTGGTTTTCATTTATTTTCATCTTAGGGTCTTTTGGAATATTATATCTTACTGGTATGATCACGGTAAAACATTGTATGAGTAACTGTGCAAATGATCCTCCTTAGTGGGAAAAACAATGTATTATCAACAACAAAAAGATAACATCTGGGTTTTTGAATCTAAGCATTTTATTCATCATTATTACACTGTGGGAAAATGCATGCCTTAGTTTATTATGTCTGCTTAAATTCACCCCTTTAAATACAGAGATTCTTTGAGGGATGCGATCATGACTTACCCATCCTTGCATTCGTACATAGCCCATCAACCCGTACCTGATACATCACACAGGTGCTCAGTAAATGTCTGATGATAATCAAGTAATTGAATAATCAAGAGACACACACCTATGAGTGATGTCTCTTAGATTGAAAGCTATTGTGATTAAACTTCCCTAGTTATGATGTGAAGTTTAACTGTGGGAACCAACCGGTTCTGAATTTAGGAAATCGGAAGTTGAGAATAGGGTCCATTCTCTTGCTCTGATCCCTTAGGCAACTTTATACAAATCCTTGTCCCTCTCCTGGTCTTTGCTTTTACATTTAAAATAGTGGTCTAAATGTGTTTCCCAGGCATCATCATTCTATCTAAGCAGTATCTTTCAATTCCTTGCAAAGCCTTAAGTGAAAGGGGACACATTCACCGAGGATCATTATTTTACCATGGCCTGGAAGAGAAGGATTCTTCAAATCAGTTTGTAAAAACAACCACTTCGGCAGCTTCCTATCACTGCCCCAGTTTTCTCCATAAGCCAAAAATAATTATCCCTCATAAATCAGACCTCCCTGAAGTTTTTTTCTTCTTTACAGTTGCTGCAAGCTGGCTGCTTTCCCCTCATTACATTTTATGTCTTTGTTTTGTTTGCAAAGGCCCTTTTCTTCCTATCATTGTAATTCTCACTGTGTCATAAGATGCAAAATTTATGGGTGGAAAAATGTTGGTTTCTAGCAGCTCTTAATAAAAAATGTATCCTAATTACAAAAAAAAAGGAATTAGAAATAAAAACACTCCACTCTTTGCAAGGACTGATCTATTTGCACATCCTGACAAACAACCTGTAAAGTGACAAATTACTCTGAAGGGAGCTCCGTTTCCTGTTTTCTGGCCAGTCCAAGATCTACATGCAGCACCACTCCGTAAGAGAGCTCTTCTCCATGTGGGAGAGAAGTGGTTTTATACACATGGTTAGCACCAGCAGGAAAAACAAAGAGAAGAAGAAGCATGCTAGTAAAAGCACAGTCAAGTCCAGCCTCTCAAATGCTGAGGATGAGCTCTCCTGACCCAAGCCTAAAGGTACAGCCTCTAACCTCGTGAGAAAGACTTAGAGATCAAAGAAAAAGCATCAGTGGCTGATTGCCCTACTGCATTATTTAAGTACAGGGAATGGAGATATAAACAGTTCTCTGAGAGGTTAAATGTCAATGAAGTATTTGTGAAACACAATTTCTGTTCCAATTAATCCTCTCTCATCTGCACAACCACTGTATGGTGGACATACTATATTATTGTGTTTATATTCATATACACCCTCTATCCCGGTGAGGCCTGGAGAACTTCAAAAGGTCCAGGAATTCATCATTTTTTATCACAAAGACCAGCTTAAAGACAGCATGTCACAGATGCATATTTGTTGGATATAAGACTTTGTAAGGGGCCTTACCAATGGGCATTATTTAAGGACAACCAAGGGAAAGGCAAAATTGATTTTACTAATTTCCTAATTTCAACACAGTAGCTAGAATCACACTCAGAGATTGCCTGTGTCCCTCCCCATTTAAGCTATTTCTGATGGCTCCACCCAGCTGGCAGGTCCAAACGTGCCAGGAAGATACTTAACGTGTTGTTTGCTGCTTCAGGGTACTAAAAAGACCATATTTTGAAATCCAAAACCCCCAACATCTACTTATGATACTGTTTATTTATTTAACATAACTAAACAAATTATTTAAAATATTTCTACTGAGATTCCATAAAACCTGGAAAGGATAATCTGAGGTTAAAGTGACAGCACATTAATATCAATCAGTTGTTGGAGGTAACTAAAAGGATATTGTAGAGGCTGACTAGCAATAGTCCCATCAATAAATGAACAAGACAGGAAACTAATCAGCAATAACTAAATGATTGAACCCCAGGCCCATCTGCTCCAATTTTATATGTCAAAAATCAAAATTGCATAAACTGTTGAGTATTCACTCTCCACAAACCTCAGGGCCAAATTAAGGAAATTACCCAACACACCAAATGCAGCTAAGCACCAATTAAACCATTGAAACAGTGACCTTACAACAAAAAAAGAACCGCACACACCAGGGTCTTGTACCAATGGGATAATAATAGCCAGATGGAACAATAAACTCTGATGCTGGGCAGCATGCTCCTTGCCACAGTGAATATACGTCGTGTGGGAAGTTGAAAATGATACTGTTAAGGGGTGGAAAAAGGCTAACATGGCAGAGTGGAAAATCAGTGACTGGAGGATGTAAAACCACTCTGACAGGGGATTTGAAGGGCAGGCCTGGAGGTGGCACGCTCTCTCCACCTGTGTGTACTGGCCAGAACCCAGTGCCATGACCTCAACCTCGTTGTCCCTGGGGCTTGGAAACCTCCGCCTGTGTGTCCAGGGAGAACAACTTGAATCTGTTAGCACTGTCACTGTCACAGGCAGCCACTTTGAAATCCAGAACATCGCTCAGCTTAGAAGACACGAATCTAGTGGCACGGTGGTGGTGACGGTGTTAACGATGAAGCCCTGTGACGTGGCAGACACCACGCAGGAGTTCTCACTGTGTTTCCTCAAACAGCCTGCAACGCTTTACAGGTTGGAGCTCCAGGAAAGTGTGCGCCGACTTGTCCAGGGTTAGAAGAATCTAATATTTAACCCCGGCAACTGTGTGACAGGGGTGCCGCATTTTCGAGAGGGAGCTATCATCGAATCATCCAAATGAGGCTCAGGAAATTCATCCCGAACCAAGAGAAGAGGAAAGGCCTCAGATTTTAAGAAGTCAAATTACCAGATGATATGGGTACCGTAGAAACAGCAGGGATACTGAAGTGGGACCCAGCCAGACACTAACAATAAATCCACCTTCTATTACTTGTGGCATTGAATTGTTAGCTCTTTCACTGCTTCTAGAAAATGACAGTCATAGCACCCCTGTCACACAGTTGCCAGGATTAAATATTAGATTCTTCTAACCCTGGACAAGTCGGCGCACACTTTCCCGGAGCTCCAACCTGTAAAGCGTTGCAGGCTGTTTGAGGAAACACAGTGAGAACTCCTGCGTGGTGTCTGCCACGTCACAGGGCTTCATCGTTAACACCGTCACCACCACCGTGCCACTAGATTCGTGTCTTCTAAGCTGAGCGATGTTCT